>JAMPIV010008914.1:0-165524 GCA_024509875.1 Oreohelix idahoensis | reverse complement strand
TGTTTCTTTCTGTATTAGTACAGTAGTGAGAGATAGTTCACCATTCTTGTTCCTGTGTTTATACAGTAGTGAGTGAGTAGTTCACCATAATTGTTCCCTTTCTGAATTAGTACAGTAGTGGAGTGATTATTTCCACATTCTTGTTCTGTGTTAGTTCAGTAGTGATGATTAGTTCACCATAAGTTTCCTTTCTGTATTAGTACAGTAGTGAGTGATTAGTTCACCATCTTGTCTGTTTAGTACAGTAGTGGAGTAGATTAGTTCACCATTATTTTTCCTTTCTGTATTAGTACAGTAGTTGAGTGATTAAGTACACCATTCTGTTCCTGTGTTAGTACATAGTGAGTGATTTAGTTCACCATTTCTTGTTCCTCGGTGTTAGTACTGTAGGGAGTTAATTAGTTATCCACATTCTTGTTCCGTGTTAGTACAGTAGTGAGTGATTAGTTCACTCATTATTTTTCCTGTGTAGTACTATATTGAGTGATTACAGTTCGCCACCTCTTCTCTAGAGATTCCATTAACGATGTTAGTCCAGTAGTGAGTGATTATTCACCATAATTGTTCCCTTCGTATTAGTACAGTAGTGATGGATTAGCTTCACCATTCTGTTCCTGTGTTAGTACAGTAGTGAGGATTATTCACCCATTCTTGTTTCCTGTGTTATACAGTGGGAGTGAGTGATTAGTTCCACATTCTTGTTCCTGTGTTAGTACAGTAGTGATTGATTAAGTTCCACATTCCTGTTTTCCTAGTGTTAGTAACAGTAGTGATGGCTTAGTTCCACATTCCTGTTTCCTGTGTTAGTACAGTAGTGAGTGATTAGTTCCACATCTTGTTCCTGTGTTAGTACAATAGTTAGTTATTAGTTCCACATTCCAGTTCCTGTGTTAGTACAGTAGTGAGTGATAGTTCACCATTCTTGTTCCTGTGTTAGTACATAGTGAGTGATAGTTTCACCATTCTTGTTCCTGTTACGTTACAGTATGATGATTAGTTCACCATTCTTGCTCCTGTGTTAGTACTGTATGAGGGTGATTCGTTCACCTTTCTTGTGCCACCTGTGTTAGTACAGTAAGTGAGTGATTAATTTCCACATCCTATTCCTCTGTTAGTACAGTATTGAGTATAGGCAACATTCCTAGTTCCTGTGTTAGTACTGTAGTGAGTGATTAGTTCACCCATTCTTGTTCTGTGTTAGTAATTAGTGAATGATTAGTTCCACATTCCTGATTCCTGTGTTAGTACAGTAGTGAGTGATTAGTTCACCATTCTTGTTCCTGTGTTAGTACTGTAGTGAGTGAGTAGTTCCCATTCCTTAAACCGTGCTCGATACATCACCCATTCTTGTTCCTATGATTAGTACAGTAGTGAGAGTCACATACAGATTTTTCCAGCATCCTTCGTTCCTCCGATAAGTACAGTAGTGAGAGGATTAGTTCACACCACAATCTAGTCATTTGTGTTAGTACGTAGTGAGTATTTAGTTCCACATTCCTTTCCTCGTGTTTAGGTTACAGTAGTGGTGATTAGTTCACCATTCCTTGGTCCTCGTGTTAGTACTGAGTGAGTGAATCAGTCACATTCATTTCCCTGTGTTTGTACAGTAAGTGAGTGATTAGTTCACCATTCTTGATTTCCTGTGTTAGTACAGTAGTATGTAGTGTACACATCAGTTCCCACATTCTTGTTTCCTGTGTTAGTACAGTAGTGAGTGATTAGTTCCACATTCTGTTTCCTGTATTTAGTACAAGTAGAGATGATTAGTCACCATTCGTGTTCCTGTGTTATTACAAGTAGTGAGTGATTAGTTCACCATTCTTGTTCCTTGTTTAGTACATTAGTGAGTGATTAGTTCACCATTCTTGTTCCTGTGTTATACAGTAGTGAGTGATTAGTTCACACATTCTTGTTCTGTGTTAGTACAGTAGTGGGGTGATTAGTTTCCACATTCTTGTTCCTGTGTAGAGCTGTAGTAGAGTGGATTAGTTCCACATCTTGTTCCTGTGTTAGTACATTAGTGAGTGATTAGTTCACCATTCTTGTTCCTGGGGTCTTAGTCACTGTACACATAGTGATTAGTTCACAGTCCTGTTCCCTCTGTGTTGAGTACAGTAGTGAGTGATTAGTTCCACATTCTTGTTCCTGTGTTAGTACAGTAGTAGAGTGATTAGTCCACCATTCTTGTCCTGTGTTAGTACAGTAGTGAGAATTAGTATCACCCATTCTGTTCCTGTGTTCGTACATATAGTGATGAAAAGATCCACATTCTTTTCTCCTACATGTGTTACTACACCTGAGTAAGTGATGAATTATGTTCCACCATTCCTGTTCCTGATGTTAGTACAGTAGTGATTGATTAGTACACCATTTGTCTTGTTCCGTGTTAGTACTGTAGTGCGTGAATTAGTTCACCATTCTTGTTCCTGTGTTAGTACTGTAGTGAGTGATTAGTTTCAACCAGCCTGTTCCTGTGTAAGAACAAGTAATGAGTGATTAGTTCACATTCTTGTTCCCGTGTTAGTACAGCAGTGAGTGATTAGTTTCACCATTCTTGTTCCTGTGTTTAGTAAAAGAAGTGATAGATAGGCACTACTCTAATTCACTCTTTCCTTGTTCCTATGTGAGTACAGTAGTGAGTGATTAGTTCACCTTTCTTGTGCCTTGTGTTATTACATGTAGTGAGATATTAGTTCACCTTTCTTGTTATTTTGACGGGTTGACTATTCTTGTTCCTGTGTTAGTACAGTATGATGATTAGTTCCACATTCCTTTCCTGAGTTAGTACATTAGAGAGTGGAATTAGTTCACCATTATTGATCCTGTTTAGTACTGTAGTGAGTGATTAGATCCACATTCTGTTCCTGTTAGTAACAGTAGTGAGTATTAGTTCCGCATTCCTGTTCCTGTTTAGTACAGTAGTGAGTGATTTAGTTCACCATTCTTGTTAACCCTCTTTATGTACTGTAGTGAGAATAGATTCGTTTCACCATCTTGTTTCCTTGTTAGTACAGTAGAGAGTGATTAGTATTCACCATACTTGTTCCTGTGTTAGTACAGTAGTGGAGTGAATTATTTCAACAATTCCTGTTCCTGTGTTAGTACAGTAGTGAGCGATTAGTTCACCATTCTTCTTCCTGTGTTAGTACTGTAGTGAGTGATTAGTGCACATTCTTGTTCCGTGTTAGTACATAGTGAGATGATTAGTTCCACATTCTAGTTCCAGTTTAGTCAACAAGTATGTGAGTGATTATTTCACTCATTCTTGTTCCCTGTTTAGTAACAAGCATGAGGATTATTCCCATTCAGTTCCTTGTTAGTACTGTCGTGAGTGATAGTTCACCATTCTTGTTCCTGTGTTAGTAACTCACAGGTAGATGGGAGGGTGTTTGGGTGGGGAGGGTGGATGGGGGGGGGTGGCGGTGGTGGAGGCGTTTCAACTACTAGTAGTGATGATTACGTTTCCACCATTCTTGTTCTGTGTTTAGTACTCGTAGAATGAGTGAGTTAGCTTATCACTATTCCTCGTTCCTGTGCAAGTAACAAGTAAGTGAGTGACTATTCACCAATCTTGTCCTGGTTAGTACTATAATGAGGTGAGATTAGTTCCAACAACTTGTTCCTAGTGTAAGACTCTAAGTAGTGAGTGATAGTTCCACATTCCTGTTCCTGTGTTAGTACAGTAGTGAGTGATAGTTTCACCATTCTTAGTTCCCGTGTTAGTACAAGTAGTGAGTGATTAGTTCACCATTCTGTTCCTGTGTTATACAGTAGTGAGTGATTAGTATCACCAATTTCTTGTTCCTATTTGTACAGTTAGTGAGTGATTGTTCACCACATTCTTGTTCCTGTGTTAGTACAGTAGTGCGTGATTAGTAATATAGTAATGTGTGATATTTCTTCACAAAATGTGAATTAATGTCAGAACTTTGAGATGTTAGAAGTATATATATATATATATATATATATATATATATATATAAAAATATCCACAGGAACAGTTTCTCAAAGATCCTTCTCCTTGGGAATTCATGTTTCAAATGTTAAATATCAATTTGTGCTAAGGACTACACTATTTCTATAATGACAAGTGTATCAGCGAAGACCTGTCTTAAAGTTCACTGTCAAAAAAACAGAAAAAATCAAAAAAAACAACAAATAAAGTATCAGTGGGCATAACTCCACCGAAACATGATGACCAGTCCAACCCATTTGACAGAATATATAGATCGGCGTGCAAATTCGACACTCTGATGCTAAACAGAAATGGTACGTGCCCTAGTGTTGTGTGGTTTGTGAGAGTACCTGCAGAGTACAAAATTCTTCATGTTATAAGAGGCAGCTAATGCTGACCATTAGTATATTCAGGTTTTAAGTCCTTTGTGCAGATATCTCACAGGCAACTCATTATATCAGATAAAGCGAGTGCTGTGGCAATCTTGTGACATGCAACATGGCACCTTATTACAGATAAGTAGCCTTGTTTGGGCTACTTGACTTTACAAAATAACAGTACCATACCCAAGAAATTAAAACTTAAAGAATATAGAGTACAAGTACATGGATATATAAATATATATATATTCTACCTACAAAAGAACAGAGTAATGATGACTTATAAGATTGTGGTGTAAGAGCATAGAAACAGTCTTTATACATTGTGAAATAATAATATTAACATTGTTCAAGTTCAGCACAGAGGAAAGACAGTTGTCATAAAGGATCAAGTTAACAGATGAAGATGAACGGTAAATGTAAAGTAAATAATTGAAAGTGACACCTTTTATATTTTTGGAATCAAAGTGATTTCATTTCCAAATTATCCGACAAAACAAAGAAAGATCTTGTATATAAATAAATTCTAAATTTGACCAACAGTCTTTATTGAACTATTTAAGTTTGGTTCTTAATCTTTGTTGGTTAGTTAATTACCTCTAGCAGAGTCAGTGTCTACGGTTAGTCTGGAGAGGGGCACCATAGGAACCTAAGAAAGTACATTACCATCTCATCTATCTTTGATGTCGATACACCATTACTCTTTTCAGAGAATGGGGTATTTCTTGTAAGACCAGTCTCTTATCTGGCACTATCCTGGTATCTTGTAAGACTAGTCTCCTATCTAGCACTATCCTGGTATCTTGTAAGACTAGTCTCTTATTTGGCACTATCCTGGTATCTTGTAAGACCAGTTTCTTATCTGGCACTATCCTGGTATCTTGTAAGACCAGTCTCTTATCTAGCACTATTCTGGTATCTTGTAAGACTAGTCTCCTATCTAGCACTATCCTGGTATCTTGTAAGCCCAGTCTCTTATCTAGCACTATCCTGGTATCTTGTAAGACCAGTCTATTATCTGGCACTATCCTGGTATCATCTGATACACCTATTTGTCCAGCATATTATCATCATCTTATTATCTTTCCTCTCGCTACAATTACAAATGGGTAAAGACAAGAAACTGTGTATAAAATATAAAATCGGCTTTTACTAAGGGTAGGGACAAAATGTGCGTTGTTTCAACAGAGCAAAATTCACTTCTCATTCCGAAAAATGCGCCATGAAAAAGATTGCAACTTTGGCAGGAAATGATGGAGTTAAAGTGATAGAGGGTTATCAGAGTTAATATCGTTAATGTGTCTTTTATTTTTAGTCTGTGGACTTTCAGACTGGTTTTTGTGATCTCACAGACAGTATTCGTAGTTTCTCCGCCCCTGTTTTCGTGTATGTGGCACAAGAGTTGGGATCTCTAACATTCAAGTACTTCTACATTGGAAATATGTCTGCCACTACAGTACTGTCAATTATTCCAATATCTCTGAAATTATGGCACTTTTAAGGGGAAGTAAACCGCACAGTTTAGCAGTCAAGTATTCACGCATCTAATTTTTCTCATAAGATCATCTCCCTATCCTTCAATTTAAACACTTTGTTCTCAGTACTTTAATAGTCCCCTGTCTCCGAATATACCTTGTGTTGCGTCGCAAATGAGACAACCTAAATTTCGTTCAGCCTCACCCAAACTTTTATATCTACTTTGAGTCTGGCAACAAACAAGTCTGGAACTGATCAAAACAACCTTGACCTTCTCAATTGGCTGCTTGAAGCAGATCTGTGACTAGTACCAGGCTGATTACGGCCGTCTATATTTAGAAGACCGGAAGCTAATTTAACACCGAAGACTAGAACAGTCTTCTCTTCTTCTTCCGTCCTTAGCCAACGACCGGCAAAGCAGTCAGTGGCCATTACGCCTAGTGGCGTCTTAAGGGCAACAGCGAATAGATTTTCTTTGCCGTTGTTCCCATCACGCCTAATGGCGTCTTTAGGGCAACGACAAATCAATCCGTTTGCTGTTGTTTCCGTAATCAAAGTGACTGGCAAACGGGTGATCAGCCCGTTGGGACTAGAACAGTGGCGTCTCTATAAAGTACTACAGAACATACGCCAGACAAAGCAATTTATGTCCAAATGTATTTATGTCTGATGCACTATCTATAATGCTTCTATAGCGACACCATTATTTCCGGTCCATGGGTATACAACTTTCTGGTTGTGTGGTTGTAGAAGGTAAGGGGTGGGGGGAGTCCAAAGAAAAAAAAAAGGTATAAAAACCTGATGTAAAATCTTGAATTCAGTTCTAAGTTCTGTTCAGCTATTACGACAGCATGTCAGTTTGGTGTGAACAGGACATTATCACCATCAATTCACGGACCATCACTGTAACCGGTGCGGGAATCCTGCACATAAATATTGATGTGCTCTTACAGCGGTGGTCATGTACAGGATCTTTGTCGTGGTCACCCTGACCGTTTCTCCCTCAGTAAGTTGTCCTTGACCTTTTTTTCTCTCTAAGATTATCTTCTTTAATATTTTTTTTCTGGCAAAGATAATAACACTACTCCTCTTTCGTTTGTTTTGCGCACTCT
The DNA here is from genome assembly GCA_024509875.1 of Oreohelix idahoensis. Lineage (NCBI taxonomy): Eukaryota > Metazoa > Mollusca > Gastropoda > Stylommatophora > Oreohelicidae > Oreohelix > Oreohelix idahoensis. The sequence continues at coordinate 158,601 of JAMPIV010008914.1, read as the reverse complement.
TGTAAATATCCCTTTTTATGACAGCATGTTGTACGCAGAATTGTGCAGTGGGCCAAGCAGGATTGTGGAGTGGGCCAAGCAGCATTGTGGAGTGGGCCAAGCAGCATTGTGGAGTGGGCCAAAATATATTCCCACTCCTACTCCTGACATTTTAGAAGTCCGACTCCAACTGCACCTTTTAACTAGCCATATGCCATAACATTGACAGCCAGAGTCCGGACATTGTTTACCGACTCCGACACCACAGCCTTGGATGTAAGAGTAATTGTTTACCGACTCCGACACCACCACCTTGGATGTAAGAGTAATTGTTTACCGACTCCGACACCACCACCTTGGATGTAAGAGTAATTGTTTACCGACTCCGACACCACCACCTTGGATGTAAGAGTAATTGTTTACCGACTCCGACACCACAACCTTGGATGTAAGAGTAATTGTTTACCGACTCCGACACCACAACCTTGGATGTAAGAGTAATTGTTTACCGACTCCGACACCACAACCTTGGATGTAAGAGTAATTGTTTACCGACTCCGACACCACCACCTTGGATGTAAGAGTAATTGTTTACCGACTCCGACACCACCACCTTGGATGTAAGAGTAATTGTTTACCGACCCCGACACCACCACCTTGGATGTAAGAGTAATTGTTTACCGACCCCGACACCACCACCTTGGATGTAAGAGTAATTGTTTACCGACCCCGACACCACCACCTTGGATGTAAGAGTAATTGTTTACCGACCCCGACACCACCACCTTGGATGTAAGAGTAATTGTTTACCGACCCCGACACCACCACCTTGGATGTAAGAGTAATTGTTTACCGACCCCGACACCACCACCTTGGATGTAAGAGTAATTGTTTACCGACCCCGACACCACCACCTTGGATGTAAGAGTAATTGTTTACCGACCCCGACACCACCACCTTGGATGTAAGAGTAATTGTTTACCGACCCCGACACCACCACCTTGGATGTAAGAGTAATTGTTTACCGACCCCGACACCACCACCTTGGATGTAAGAGTAATTGTTTACCGACCCCGACACCACCACCTTGGATGTAAGAGTAATTGTTTACCGACCTTCACCACCACCTTGGATGTAAGAGTAATTGTTTACCGACCCCGACACCACCACCTTGGATGTAAGAGTCATATATTGCTGTGTGTCAGGCTGGCAACCTTATTGCGCAAAACAAATTGTCACAGCACTATCGCTGTAAGAGAACTCACAGTGTTACAGCGTCAACTCTTGTCACAGCACTATCGCTGTAAGAGAACTCACGGCGTTACAGCGTCAACTCTTGTCACAGCACTATCGCTGTAAGACAACTCACAGTGTTACAGCGTCAACTCTAACAGCAGCAAGACTGAATGTACTGGTAGGGCCGGAACTATCATTAGGACAACTAGGCAGACACCTAGGGCGCAGACCTGTGACGAATCAGTTGTGCACTTTTATAACTTTCGTCCTCTCCGGCAGTATCACTTCTTGTCTTCATTTTCCTCACTGATCATCCTATTATTCGTGTCACAAAACGTCTGTACGTGTTCTTTTGGTGGCTCTCTCACACCTTTAGCCACTACGGCAGTATTGATTCTTCTTCTTCATTTTCTCTCAGATCGCTTTTATTTGGCATCATTTGTATGCCCTTTCATTCATTATTTTACTCTCTATGTTGGATCTAGTAAGATGAAGTCTCTAACACTCCACTCTCCTACGGAAGTATCTGCTATGGGACTATCTTTATCTCTTACATTTTTGCTTTACCACTCTTCAGACTTATTCACGTTCCGCCAGGTAATTAGACCGGCCAGCCGATTATACGTTATCACACAAGCCGGCTGACCACTTTGAACATGACGGTCCAACATTTGACACCAGGTGGATAGTGACCATCCCTGTGTTTGCACAAGACGGGAGTGCACGATAGACTTAAAAAAAGCCACCTTGTCTGTCGGCGACCTTGTCTGGTGGACAGACAAAAACACAGGAGATAAATACGTAATACGCTTCCGCTGGCCCCTGTCTGTATCAAGATTACAGATAACCCGTCTGGGCGGAAGGTATTATCGAAGGATGAGTCACAGATTTGTTTGTATGAAGACGCCATCTGAAGTATTACGACTTATTAGACAGACGTCACGCGTGGAATATTACATTTAATATTTTAAAACAAGTGGGGGATATTTTGAATTAATACACCTCAACACAGTGCTAGAGAGATTTGATTGGTTTGATTTGAGATGCCGGAATAAACAATGAATTCCATTGGAAAATTCGGCGGAAACACAATCTGTGATATAACTAAGAAGTGGGAAATATAATCTAGCAAACTCAGAGACACAGAACAAACAGCTTCGCGACTTCAAACGAGCAATTCCCAAAAACCAGCCAGAAGAGAAGGATCGGACCTAGAATTCCTTACTTATAAGTGACAGATCGAAGTATTTAGGAAACTTAAAACCTTAAAAAGCAAGCCCGCCTTTATGAATACAGAGACTGAAACACGTGAGAGACCAGGACTTGAAGTATCAAGACTGGAAACCTAGGCATTGGATCACCCGTCATCAGATAAACTTTCCCAGACCAATTGATTCATAGAAAACCGTCATAAAAAGAACTTCTCAGACGAAATTGATTCGAGAGCACATGCATCGATATTGCTCGTGTCCATCCGAAATCTGTGCGAAGAGATTGTGTATAACTCAAAATTTGAGGTAAGTTGTGAACATTTCTTTTACAAATGTGAATTAACATGTTTACTTGCTTAGTGGTTATATATGAGGCTGGCAACCTCAATATATGAAAATAGTATCTTCATGAACCACTACAGCAATCAATGGTGATTGTTTCTGGCTAGTCGTGCGGAAAACCCGACAGCAGAGCTGACCCCAGACTCCGACTGGAGCAGTGATGAGTGATGATTACATCACATGTGCCTCAAGTGTGGCATATCATTTTGTGAGATATATATATATATATATATATATATATATATATATATATATATATATATATATATATATATATATATATATATATATATATATATATATATATATATATATAACTTGTTAATGTTAATTCAGGCACAAATCATTATTTGCGCTGTCCATACAACAGTTAATACCCAGAGGAATAGGGGTGATTTCTATTCACCTCTCCTGAGTTACACTGTGTATACTCAAGAATTTAATTCTTCTGAGAGATTAACATTGGTGGGTGGACAGCGAGAGGATGCGCCTGTTAAGCTTCCAACTCAGTGTACTTAGCAGAGGCATTTGTTTGTCTATTTTCCCAAAAGTTCGTGGTACAAGACTACTTGGGGTTACAAGTTATCAGACGTTCCGAAGTACTGAAGTTACAACGCCACTCGTGTGAGAGAAATCCACTCATTACCAAGAAGTGACGAAAACCAGAGCTGCAGGACTCCCTCATAAAAGTTAAGTGCTTATAAAAAGGCGCCAGCAAAACGGACACTTTGTGATAAATCTTCACCTACGTCTCAGTGACGAAAACTTGTATTTACAGCAAAATTTCACCAATCTTTCCATATTTATTTTAACTGTTACAGACTAGTTCATTATTAAAATTGTTACATGTTGTTTTAAAACTAAACAATCATAGTCGCTACACTTTTTTATATGTATGAAAGCAAACGTATGAGTCAGACTATTTAATATATATTTATCTATACCTAGACATATATTTACCTCGAAACGGAGCTATACCATTATAAGAAGAATTCGCTGAATTAAGTCAGCTAGAGCTTGAACGGGCTAAAACCAGTGCTTAAATATTTCACAAAAGGCGACGGACAGACAAATGTTAACCATTGCTCAGCGCTATTCCGCATGGTTCTTGACTTCTGAATTATCTTGTGAAGACTCCCTTCGGATAGAAGCGCCACTACACTTCTATCTACATCTCTGCCAAGGGTAATCTTGAGCGAAGACCTTTGACGACCCATTTAGATACTCTTGAGTTTTGGCCATTGTTGGACCACTACTGCAAAGCAGGGGAGGCAATCCGTGACAATTCGGCATATTTTTAGCCCTACATTTTTGCCTAGCCGCTCCCAGACTTGTTTTTACGTTTCACCCCGTGAATCGTAATAATACGAGTACCAGGCTAATTAGACAGGTCAGCGGATAATACGTTTGTCACCTAAGTCGTCTAGCCACCTTTGATAAAGTCGATCTTTATTGAAACAATGTGGTAGCGCACGATCGATGAAAAGAAAGCCATATTGTCTTTCTGAGAAATCCGTCTGGAGGATGCACGCAAACACAGGTGATATATATAATCGTTTCGGCAGAACCATCTTGGTATCAATATTACCGTTAATCTGTCTAGGGAGACAATATAATGGGAAAGTGTCTAGACAGGAAATACGTTCACAGATTTGTTTGTGAGTTTGCATAAAGATGCAATCGGAAGTATTACCGCCTTATTAGAAAGAGGTCACGCGTTGGAATTTTAAAATTTGATATTTTAAAACACGCGGGGGATATTATGATTTAAAACCCCGACCCATTTAGTTCTAAAGAGCTTACCATTGGCTTAATTTGAGAGCCGGAATAGACTTTGACGTTCATTGGCAAATTCGTTGGAAGTACAATCTGGGATTTGAACTGAGAAATGGACATATGATCTAGCGAAATTGGAGTCACAAATCAGACTGCATCGCAACGTCAAATTAGCAACTCGCAGGAGCCAGAGAGGATCGAACAAAGAATTCCAAAATTATAAGTGACAGACCGAAGTATTTGGGCAACTTTGAAACTTAAAGTAAACCAGCAATTTTAAATACAAATACTGGAAACTTAAAGGAACAGGGCAGAGTATTTGGGCAACTTTTAAACTTAAAAGTAAACCCTCATTTTTTAAATACAATGACTGGAGATCCCAGGAATCAGATCACTCGTCATAAGAGGAATACTAAAATGTCCCAGACCAAATGATTCGAAAGCATCTAACATAAGTTGCTGTGTCCATTCTAAACTGTGCCAGGAGATTGTGTTCCCAAAAATTACTTTAGGGTAAGTGTAAATATTTATTTTACAAATGAGAATTTGGCATGTGTTTTTTTGTGTTAAGTGGATTTATATGAGGCTGGCTACCTCAACATATGAAAATAGTATATTTATAAACCACTACAGCAAGCGCAGTGATTGCTTCTTGCTAGTCGTACAGAAAACCGACTGCAGAGGTGACCAAAGACTCCGAATGGAGCAGTGATGAGTGATGAGTACATCACATGTGCCTAAAGTGTATAATATCATTTTGTGAGATATATATACCTTGTTAATTGTAATTCAGGCAAGCCATTGCCCTCACGCTGTCCAGACACATTTTCCAAGTAAAGTAACCAGAAGAATATTGGTAATTTATAATCATCTTCCCTGAGTTACGCTGTGTATACTCAAGAATTTAATTATTCAGAGAGTCTAACATCGGTGGGTGGACAGCGAGACAATGCGCCTGTTAATCTTCCAACCCAATGTACTTAGCAGAGGCATTTGGTCTTTTTATTTTGTCTAAAGCTCGTGGAACGAAGCTATCAGACTGTTCATGGTACGAAGCTGCAAGACTAAAGTTTCTACGCCACTAGTTGTGAGAGAAAAGCAGGGAATCAACATTAACCGCCTAAATTGGACAAGTTGTGTGAAGAAGTGCCATCATAACAAAAGAATTGATGAAACCACGGCTGCAGGACTTACTTAGACTAGCTAAGTTAATATGGAAACAAAAAAGACAATAGTTTTTATCAATCCTCAAACCAAGTCTCAGTGAAGACAAATTTTATTTTCATCTAAAATTCCCCATCATTCCATTGTTATTTTAACCTGTTAAAATTCAGTGATTATTAAATTTGTTACATGTTATTTTAAAACCAAACAATCATTGTTGATTCAGTTATTATAGGTATGAACACATACGTATGAGCAAGACTCTTTAATATATATATATATATATATACATCTTAACATATATTTACATCTATAGAGCAAATACTTATAAAAAGGAATTTCGCTGGATTCACACCAGCTGGGGGCTTAAACGGGCTAAAACCATTGCTTAATTTTTCACAAAAGGCGACGGATTAGATATAAGAATAGTGCTCTGCTTTATGCAGCATTGTTCTTGACTTCTGAAAAAATCTTGTGAGTACTCCCTTGAGATAGAAACATCATTATCCTTCTATATACAACTCTGCAAAGAGTAATCTTGTGCGAATGTAGACACCTTTGAAGACCCATATTAGATACTCTTGAGTGTTGGCCACTGGTGGACCACTACTGCAGAACTAAGGGGAGGCAATCCGTGACAAGACCTCAGAGGGGCGCAGACGTCAGAGGGACGCAGTACTGACCTTTGAGGGGCACAGTTTTATACAGATTAGTTTTTCTAAACCATGTAAAAAATGCAACGACAATTCATATTTTTAATTTTAAGATAAATACCACAACAGAAGGGAAAAAATCATTTATGATATTAAGCAGCATAAAATTAGGCAAGAAGAAGAATATTGGCGACAAATCTTGGAACAATTGATTGCTTTGGTCAGAGTTCTTGGCATGCACAACCTGGCAATCTGTGGTAGAACTGAAATATTTTACAGTGCTAGAAATGGGAATTGTTTAAAGTTTGTAGCATATCTAGCCCCTTTTTTAAAAATCTTATCATGAAATAATATTTGAGCAGAGTTAAAGATCAAGAACAAGGGTTGACTACCTAGGAAAAAATATCCAAAATAAACTTATACAGCTTCTAGCAGGGGCTTTAAAACAGAAAATGTTAGCACATACAAACTCAGCCAAGTACTACTCAATTATTCTGGACTGTACATCTGATGTTAGTCATATTGAACAAATGACAATGCCTGTACATTATGTTAATGTAATCAAACCATCAGATAATGAGATGTCCGAGCCTGAAGTTATCATAAGAGAACATTTCTTGGAATTTGTTCCACTAAAGGAGACCAGAGGTGCCTTTATGAGAGAAACTCTTCTTGGACAGCTTGAGCAAATAGGATTACCAATTGAGAATTTGCGTGGTCAAGATTATGGTAGTGGGAGTAACATGAAAGGCAAAAAAAAGGGCGTACAAAAGAGAGTCCAGAACATAATCAAACGTGCCTTTTTTTTTACCTTGCAATGCACACTCTATAAACGTGGTAGTCAATGACGCCGCTAAGTGTTGTCTGGAAGCCACTAGTTTCTTCAGTTTGGTTCAACAGATCGATAATTATTTTTCTGCATTGACTAAGAGTTGGCAAATTCTAACTAGCCATGTATCAGACTTAGGTATAACTGTTGAGCCATCGAGTTAAACAAGATGGGAGAGTCGGGTCGATGCTTTGAAACCACTGAGATATCATCTTGGTAATATATATGATGCTTTAAAAGAGATCGTTGATGACACAAGCCTAAAATGTTCATCTGGAAATACTTCCCCAATTGAAGCTAAGGCCCTTCCTTGCTGATGCAATTTGTAAGTTCCAGTTTGTGGTATCCATTGTTACATGGTAGAACATCATCTTTGAAGTCAATCTTACAAGCAAGCTACTACAAAATAAGGTAGCTGATTTAAATTCAGTTACAAGCCAACTGCAAGTGACCAAGAATTACCTCGTGGGCTGCAGGTGTGATGAACGTTTTCAACGAGTTTTGATAGATGTTACTGAGATTACAAAGGTGCTAGAGATACTACCAAATTTTGGGACAGAACATGTTAGAAAAAGGAGAAAGAAACGGCAGTTTGAGCATAAGGTCCAAGAAGATGCACCGCAAGAGCCAAAACATAAATTAAAAGTAGGTTTCTAGTATTCTGTCTTAGACATGGCCATACAATCTGTTGAAGAGAGATTCCAACAGCTGTAACAATATAATTCCCTAATAAACATGAATGCATATCTGGAGTCTTCCTTATATGACCACCAGCTATTCACAATGAGGGCACTGAACATGGATCCAGCAACATGGGAGGATGAAGCTGCCGATCGCACTAAGTGGCGATGCTATTTACGGCGCCACCTCAGTGGGCGAAAAAAGGCTCACACATCAAGCAGGAGACAGGAGAAAACGTCGAAAAGAGCACCAGGAAAATAAGCAGCTATCACCTCAGGGGCGCATTCTCATAGTCAGTTATGACTGTAGGGGCTATTATTATGCACAATGCTGTAATAAGTAGATTTGGAAATGAACCTCTGTCTGTGAGGCTAATTACACCCTCATTGACTCTTGAAATCATCCACACACTTCCAGGGATTCCCACTGTGGTGAAACTGCATGCAGAAGGATCTCACTATGGACCCCGTGATAAGCAGAGAAAGCTGAGAAGTGGCTCTGTGTAGAATGTGACAATTCCTTGGAATTGATCAGAACCAGAGTACAGTATTTTAGCTCTTCATATTTGGAGAGCTCCCTTGGATGGCGGGGAATGCACAGTATGCCACACGCTACTTCCTCCTAGCTTGGGACCAGATTTTATGATCCTTTAAATGCAAACCAAGCTGGAGAAACTGGATCTTATCACTTCAACTCAATACGTTTCGAAATGGCAGAAAAGCCACAGGAAAAGCCTAGATCTACAGCTGCATGTCGATAATACCAAGAACTCTTCAACTTGGTATTTGCTGCACCAGAGCGAGAAGCTCAGTAGCCCTTTAAACAACAACAGGTATCCCCCATGTGACTTCCTGTAAAATATAAACAAATATCAACAAAAAATCTACTGGCACGGCAATGTATACTGGTAATAGTTATGAAAGAAAGAAAGATAAAGGCATGCAGGGTGAGGAAATATGAGATACAGTAGATAAGAATCCTTTTTTCCCAGTTCTTATCATTCTCAATCATTTTCATCAATCCTCTCATTCATTGATTATTAATACAAGAAATACGGTATAGCTTATGAGAAATGAAAGTCAGTGAGAGGTTTTATACTCAAGTGTTCGCGTCTGTGAGAGTTTGTCTGAGCGCAAGGAAGGTTGCTCATGCAGCTAACGTGACGTAACCTAAATCTTCCATGGAGATAAAGCTAAAGATCTCCAAAACGTGTCTTCTCGACAAATGTTACTAAATATGGTGGATAGTTTTGTCTGGGAATGTAACGCTGTTCATCCGCGGTGATTTATATTTGATCTGCAGTAATTTACCACGCCAACAAACAAACAAAAATGCACATAAATCATCATCAGACAATGGGATTGTTTTAGATTTTAGGACTGGTCCCAGTAATACATTATTAAACTACTTTTATTTAACTCTACTTGGGGTTAATATGTTTGTCGCCTTTTAAATATTTAGCGCTCAAAATGTTTATGTTTCCCTCACATTTTAGAGAACTGGAGCGTTGTATGCAACTTCGTTTCTTGACACATTTTAATCTTTCAAGTTTTGACTGGCATTAACACAGCAAATTTGATAAAATAGCTATTACCAATGTAAACAAGACGTCTATAACTTCATTCAAGTAAGTGAAATAATGAACTGTGAATAGATTATGTTTCGCCTTTGAAAGAGTATCGGATGGTGATGTACTGATTTAATCAAAGTGTTTCTTCAAACAACTCGTACTAGTCAGTCCTTTCATTTAAACACATCTCTAGTCAAAACCAACTTTCTCGTCTGCTTTTTCAACTTAAAACGGTGTATTTTTCACAGCTGAATTTTCATTCCTGTTTTGCGGTCAGGACATCCGTTTTCATGTCAGTGGCTTCCTTTCGGCAACTAACCAAGATCTGCTTACTCGTAGCAAGCAAGAGGACATGCACACCATCATAGCTGGCAGACGCTGGAACTGGGTTGGTCATGTCCTCAGAAGAGACCCCGATGCCATCACAAGAACAGCTATGCTTTGGACCCCTGAAGGAAAACGAAAAAGAGGCCGACCAAAAACAACCTGGCGGAGGACTGTGGAGGCTGAGATGCAAAGAATGAACCAGAGTTGGGGCACTGTACGAAGAATGGCCACCGACCGAGCAAAGTGGAATCAATTTGATGTTGCCCTACAAGACGCCACTAGGCGTGATGGCCACTGACTGCTTTGACGGTCGGCGGCTAAGGATCAAAGAAGAAGAAGCAGAAGAATTTTCATTGGACAATTTTACTGTGCTGCCGTATGCATAAGGAAGAAACAAACAGAAAATGAATTGTCAATACATTCTAGGGCTCTGAATAAAATCACGTGACAAGAATAATTAATCAGTAAGTCGTCATTTCTTTCACACATTGATATTTTTATTGGAGAAATGACGAGTAACTGATTAATGATTACTGAACAAGAAGAAAAGTCCATCTCTGAAACGTGTGTGTATATTGTTTATTTTATTTGTTTCAAGATCACATCTGCTTGTCATTGTTTTTAAAAAATACATTTGTCTTTCAAATTCTGGTAATAAAGCTATACTGTTTCTTCCATTTCGTCTTTCTTATCTCATGTTTGCCGTTCCTTTACGTTTTGTCACTGTCTTTACCTTTTTATTTCTTTTTAATTTTGATGATCAAGTAATAATCAGATAAAATAATGTCACAGGGCGTTAGCTAGAAAATGTAAACTCCAGTTTCTTTCATCAAGTTTCAAGCTGGAATATCTGTCCAGGTATTTATTTCCATCAGCGTATTTAATTTGTCTGCCAGAGTCTCGTTACGCCTCCGATAAGTAATTTTATCCGGCATATTCAATAGCACAACAATTTCCATAAATGCGCTCCGCTAAATGTCAAGTTAGCAGCTCGCGGCCAGGAAACCTGGCATGCCGGATATTGGAATACAGTGTCAGTTCAGAGCTGAGAGCTTTGTTTGACAACAGCAACGGCATTTTTATGTTGGCAACGCTTTTCTCTTCCATCAGTTAGATCCGGGTTTTATGACAAGGTAGTAAGCAATGTCACAAGCTAAAAGGCTCTTGAACGCTTTGTCTCCTTCCATCCTTCCTTTGTTATTATTATCATTATCATCATCATCATTGTAGTTATCATCAGTCTCATCATCATATCATCGCTAATAATATGATTATTTCAATGATCCTTTTTATCATCATTACTGATGCCGTCGTGATCTCTTCATTGTCAAGAGATGAGCCTGGTGGTTGTAACCTTCGGGATTTGCTTGATTTCAGACTTGATGCACTGGGCCGCATCGCTATTGTCTTGGTGAGCGCACGTTGTTAGGTGTCAACGTGTTGTGGTACGCTTACACTTGAGTTGAAGAAGTGTAGCAAGTAGGCAAGTGAAGGGAACGTGTGCACATGTCAAATTAGAAAACGTATTGTAATCTAAGTCCGTGGAATTGTATTCTTGAAGTAAGCTGTTGAAACAATAGAAAACAGACTACGACAAGGATTTATAGTTGTACTTGAAAATATTACGTCGTTTTAAAATAGTTATCCGCTTGCAGTATGCTACTGTTGTATTGATAGACGTTACAGTATGGGGTCTACATTTGATATGTGTATGACAGATTGCCTGTCTGGGTTTCACCTCTGATATATTGTCTCCGTTTTTAAATTGCAAATAAGTATGACGTCAATAGATGAAGAGGCTCGACAAGAACACTGCCTTGTTTGGTTAATATGTTCAGAATTTTCTGTTTTATTGTTAGAAGTTATAAGCTTAGTGTCTTTAGTTAATAATATCCCATTGAGCAGCAGTTCTGCCACAACCATCATCTTTGTCATCACCATCTTTGTCATCACCATCTGGGTCATCATCAACATTATTACTACCATCAACCTCTTGTTAATGACGTCATAATATTTGTCGCTGTCCATTTCTCCTGTCTCTTTACTTTTGTTAATTATTCAATCTTCTGATTAATTTCATCATATTTTCTCCGTCTGATTACTTGATGGCCACTGACTGCTGTGACAGCCGGCGGCTAAGGATCAAAGAAGAAGATCACTTCTTAATGGACGTATCTATATTTTCTAGTTATTTAAAGGTAGTAGCACAACACGAAAACAAATGTTATTTTGACGGTCAGGCAGTTAAAGCAAACTACAACAAAACGGCTGGTTTATCAAATGCCTGTCTGATTGCAATAAGAATCGTCAAACTACGCAGTATTTATCCTTATGTGTTAGTATTTATCATATACGGCAAAAAAAAAAAAAAAAAAACGAAGTAAAATAAAGCAATATTCCTGACATAAAAGATAGTCCCATATAGCAGATACTGCCGAAGGGGAATGAAGTGTTAAAGACTTCAACATACTAGGTCCAGCATCGAGAGGTGTACCCAGCGTCGATCAGTTCCTTTTCTCACTACCTTTTCCTTCCCTAACTCAAGAGCAAAGTTAGGTACCCATTTACAGATGCGTAGACTGGAGCGTGACATTACTGTGAATCGAAACTGGCACCTTTGCCGCGAAAAACCAGCATTCTAACCACTCTCTCGATCGGAGACTCATATACGGCAAAAAAAAAGAAAGAAAGAAAGAAAAAAAGAGAGAAGAAAATAAACCGTAAATAAAGGTAATATTTATCATATACGGCAAGACAAACCGTCAAACTAAGTAGCACTCAGTTACACAATAATTGTCAAACAAATAATTAGCCAGCCAAAAGAAATACAAAACATGATGAGAAATATCTATTAGACTTGGTTAAATTAACCAAACATATCAAATGTAGTGCTGTCTTCATATGCAAGTTTGGATGTAATAGATCTTTAATATTTTCTGTCACTTTCCATGATGGTACATTGTGACTTAATATTTTCTGTCACTCTCCATGATGGTACATTGTGACATAATATTTTCTATCATTTGACAAAGAGTTTTCTCATCTTATCGAGATGCCCCCCAGGCCCACATGTATTTCGCTTTTACTTGTCGTTTAACTGTAAATTTTTTCCGTCTATTATTATTAAATACACAAAACATTCGACCAGAGTTAATAAATCAGTTGGCTAATTAAACATTCTTCTAAGTTCCAGGTCGATTCATCCTGAAGCCGACCAACTCTTCGCAGAACTTGCCACAGAATACAAACAACTAATTTAAAAAGAAAAATTCAATCATTACGAATTCTCCTTAGCTGGTATTGACAGACTCGTAATGTCATTCGATTAAGTAAATATCGCGTTCCTTAACTAATTCTGATTCAACTTTTACGTTAAACGACTTCGCCTGCACGGGAAATTGTGAATCTGTGGCACAAGTATTTCATTTTAGATATACTTCATTAACGATTTAGATCACTGTTACATAACCTTCAGCTGGTTACAGGACTAATGTATGGTGGGACGTTGTGCCTTGTATTATATTTTATCAATTTAAATCTTACCAGGCACGTGATTGCTGGGCATTCAAGTACCGATGTGGTTCTCCTGACTCTCTGAAAAGGCAGAGATTTCAACCACTGCTATTTTAGGCATGTCGACTGAACTGAGATGTGTTTATGTGTCTAGCAACGCCATCATATCAAATAAAGTGCTAAAACAAACGAAAACTGCAGTAGCATATGAAGTATGGTGGCACATCGTTCTTATATAGAATGTAACTGTCTTGGTAGCCTGATGCCACAAAGTATGGTGGCACATAGTTCTTATATAGAACGTAACTGTCTTGGGAGCCTGATGCCACGAAGTATGGTGGCACATAGTTCTTATATATAACGTAACTGTCTTAGTAGCCTGATGCGACGAAGTATGGTGGCACATAGTTCTTATATAGAACGTAACTGTCTTGGTAGCCTGATGCGACGAAGTATGGTGGCACATAGTTCTTATATAGAACGTAACTGTCTTGGTAGCCTGATGCGACGAAGTATGGTGGCACATAGTTCTTATATAGAACGTAACTGTCTTGGTAGCCTGATGCGACGAAGTATGGTGGCACATAGTTCGTATATAGAACGTAACTGTCTTGGTAGCATGATGCGGCGAAGAAGCCAAAATAATTGACGAAAAGAAAACATAATTTATATATTGGAGTGCTTTATATTTGAATACCCAATTACAATCGTGCTTATTATTGTTATTATGAGTATTATTATTATTTGAATCCTCTTCTTGTAAGACGTGCTTACACTTAAAATGGACATTGGTATCTATAGAGGTGTCAAGATCATGTGCAGAGAGCGACAGAGAACATGACCTGAAACAGACACTCCAGCATGAGGTACAGCTTTTGAATCTATTTCATCTGTATCACTAGCCTCCCTCACTATGACGGTAGCTACATACATGTGACAGAATGGGGCGACCCCTCTCGATCTCTGTTTCACCACGGCAGTATCATGTTACATTTTGTACTAATTTTATTGCGTGCTTTCAATTGCCGCACTTTCTTTCTTTCTCTGTTATATGTAGCAGATATTTTCTCATTTTTAAATATTCTTACACTCCTCTCAGCAATAGTCGTCATGTCTGTGTGTTTACCTGTCTATCCCTGCGGATAGAGTAGCCGGTGATGCAAGGTTGACCGACAGAAATCCTATTGTACCACAAGGGTGCGACTGTTCTCGCACGTAAATGGCCAATCGAGTTTACTTAGCGCTGATATGGCTAGTGTGACCGACTAATTATTGTCGTGATAAGACACAGCACAAATGGTCAAACAGGAGTTTGTGTTTGCATAAGGAGCGCCGGTCAAGTATCGACCTAGTGAGATGACAGACACACCTGAGCGGAAATGTTGTAATATCTCCTGGTAGATGTAAGAAGTTATATGTAATAATTAACGAGAATATTTAAATGTCACGATTGCCATATATGGAAAACGTGACCTTTACCTTACGTTCAAAATTTTCCCATGTCGGAAATATTTTGAATTTCCCAACGGGACATACATGTTTGAAAACGATTGGCTTTTTTTCTTTGCTTCGTTACAAAAAGAGCGAAGGAGGACAGTGCATATAACATGACGCTTCAGTCAGCCAAATTTACTGTGAAGATCGCTTGTCAAAACGACACAACCAAGACCTTACCAGAGTGAAGATTAGAATTCAGAAATTCCATTTTATCAAGCCGGACGTTTTATTGGAGAATCTTGAGGGACTTACAGTAACAGCCCAGGAAATCTATATCATTTTAATAAGGAAAGCCGCTGTCTGAGGAAACTGAGGGAAACACACAAAGTCAGAGAGGGAACTTATTAAATTAACAACCCCAAGAACACGTGTAAGAGGCTTGTTCCAGTGCCTCAACTTTATTCATCTGAGCAAAACAGTCTGTGAGCCAGGTTTGGCGTAAGTTGTGATTTTACATTCTATATTTTAATACTAAGATGTGAACTAATATATATATATATATAACCATGTGAATATTCATATGTGAGAATCGCTAGTGGATGTCCCAGTCATTTGAGGCTGGCAAAATCAGCATAAAGAATGATGATTTCATGAACCACCACTGCACTGGCTTGTGATTACTTTATTGCTAGTTTCTTAAAGAGAACTAAAAGCATAGAGTAATCCCAAGTTCATATGGAGCAGGAAGGGAAAGATGAAAGAAATGATGTACATTTTAATTATAATACTTACAGTTTCAAACCAGTGTAAATGTCGATGTTAACATATCCACTTTAAAATTAATGATAATTTCAAACTTTTCAAATCAGTGTAAACATAAATGAAAAAATATTCAGTTTATATTGTGAACAATTTTAAATCAGTGGAAATGTAAATGTAAACATATTCTATGTGTACTTTTAACCTTT
The DNA here is from genome assembly GCA_024509875.1 of Oreohelix idahoensis. Taxonomy (NCBI): domain Eukaryota; kingdom Metazoa; phylum Mollusca; class Gastropoda; order Stylommatophora; family Oreohelicidae; genus Oreohelix; species Oreohelix idahoensis. The sequence continues at coordinate 142,915 of JAMPIV010008914.1, read as the reverse complement.
TCATTTAAATGTAATGTAAAGCTAAAACTATTCAATTTATATATAAAGAAAGTTTTATCCCGAGGGATTAAATTTAATTATCATCGAGGGTAAATTCTGAGTAATGGGGATGGTGGAATAAGAAAGGGGACACTTAACTATGTGTCGGAAAACACAATACTCAGGAGAACGTTTTGTTTCTATTCTTTATCATAGTTATTAATGGTACCAACAGAAAGTACTATCTCTGGAACAAAAAGGGAACCGTGGCCTAAGCTTTAAGACTACGGACCAACTTTGTAGACTCTCCCTCACATTTCTGGGAAACTAGCTACACCCGACAACCTTGACCAGCGACGAGTGTGAGCAGTGTAAAAAAAAACCAACCCATAAGAAGGAGCAGAACCGTCATTGGCAGCTAAGTTCAATATATATGCTGCCAAAGTGAACCTTCTTCATAAGAATTCTATCTTCAAACAATGATGAATCCTTTCTGTTAAACTATTCAATTATTTTCAAGCTGTTAAAACTTAAATGATTATTAAATTTTGTTATTTGTAATTTTTCAAATTTAACTTCGATTTTATTCTTTTAAATTTACTGCATATTTGTCGCAGTCAATTTACTACATACACTCTAAATAGAGCTATACCAGAATAATAAGAACTCCACTGAGTAAATGTGACAGTGAGGCCTATTACCCCAGCATTATCCGTGCCAATGAAATAAGTTCATACATTTTCAATAGCATCAATCAAAACCATCGACGGTGACAACAACTCACAACACCGTCGAGCTAACTAAAAGCTAACAATCTTAAGAGAGTTCCAGATAGCAGACCTCGGCGAAGGTTGTGTTTGTACCTGTGAGTTGTTGAGAAGCCATGTTTGAGCAGTCTCATCTACGCAGAACCACAAAGGCATTTCTAAGTTTTAATTATTGAAGTTTTTCAGAATGAAGTTAGGTTGTGTTAAAGTTTAATGCTACCATTCACACAATAGAATAAAAGCAGTCGCTATATTCTGAACTAGGAGCAAAGACTGTGTAAGATAGTAACTCAAGTAAGTACATCTCGATTTCTTTCAGTCCCCAGCTAGAATTGATTTTATTAGGGGAAGAAAACCGAGAAACGGCTTTAAATCACTTGAAAGTTCAGAAGCTGAAGAACATATCACATTTACATATTGAAAATAAAATGCTCAACTACTTTTACTGAAAGTTATGGAAGCGAAGGTCAAAGTAACCTAGGTCGTGAACCACACTGTCACGAAATGGATTTAAGACTAAAGGCTGTCTACATATAGTGACAAGACATTAGTGAGAAGAAAGACTGAAATGATAGATTCAGATGAAAAATGACAGTGCAAATGTGAAAGTGAGACCATTGGCTCCGAGGTTGAGAACCGAAGTTAACTCTCCCTCGCCACTTCGGACGTCTTAATTGCTATGGCCTTGACCACCTCTAACTACCCTAAGGGGATAAGGTTCAATTACGATTCACATACACCACGATACAGACAACAGATAGCTACTGTACGTAATTAAAATGACTGGTCCAGACTATAAATGTACAAGTTTTATTATACACACAAACAAGTAATCAAATACATGTCAAAAGGATAAAAATGCAGTGTAAGCACACCTGGAAAACAAATTCAGGCAAAAAAACTACAATTGATGTATCATCAAACCCAACCATTCACCCACAAGGTTCACCTGTATGGAGAAAGAAGGTAAGATTAAATCAAATAAACTACACTGCACTTGGTGGGGTCTCAGATGTCGAGCCTCCACTCCAAACTAGCTGTTCTAAATTCTAACTCTAACTCTAAGCACACAGTCAGCTGGAACTACTACGAAATGTCTACACAATCACTGCACAGACTTCGATTCTACAACGCCTCTCCTGAATTCTCCTACACACTGCTACACAGCTATCTGCACCTCTAACCTTCCGCAGCTGTCCTCTGCTATGATCTTCAACGAAACTATGGCTCAGTTCTGTCTTTCTGGTCTACTACCTGTAGACTAAACTTCAGCAGCTGTCTTCTGCTCTAACATCTGTAGAGAGGATTTTTACCCTGTTGCTCTCTACAATTCTGTAAATGACGACTAAGTTTAACCACTCTGGAGTTACCTGCCCGCTCCCTCCTCTGGGTTCAGGCCTTCGGCGTTATTATGGCCGGGACGAATCGAAATAAATTTACAACCACGCTGGCAACTTGCCGATTTGCGGGTGTAAGAAGATTGAGCATCAGAGATCCGGATTTTCCACCAAAATCCCCTTCAACTGGAGAATGTCTTCCCTGCCTTGGGAAAACGTATTTTCTTTCGCTCCGTCCGCCACTGGCAATTAACGCACGACTTTGCGTGTCGGCGAATGCCACAACTTTGCCGTGGGAGAAATTTTGTGGTATCAAAAATTCTGCTCTTCCCCACAAAAGCCGGTACCTGCTGTTTAGACAAAAAAAAACAAAACAACAGCTAAACACACAGTAATAATATATTTCGAATAACAAATAACTCCCTTACTTTAACATTTTACACCCAAGTCTTTAACACTTAACTCCCCTACTCTCTTCCCGTTCTGCACTACCATCCCAATTAATCATGCCCAAGTCCGCTCCCCCACTGTTCCCTTCTCTACCTGAGCCCACAGTAAACATTACCCGGTAATACAACACGCAGACCTAGGGTTCTGCATGACTGGTTACAATACCAACAGTTTTTCTGACTGAGGGCCTATCTACCTGTCCAAAAATACCGTGGCCCACTTTCTACGCTGACACTAAAATACAGCAAATGTTTACCACAATTAAAATAGCCCTCTCTAGGAATCGGATTCCCGTTCAGTAAAATAAATCACTTTCAAAAATGTAATACAAAATAATTTCCTTTAAAAGAAATAATTCATCTCTGTCTTCTGAGTACACAGAACACCAATGCACAATCAATAACGTATAACCCTGTTAGATGCTAGCATTATCATACTGCTTACATAACCCCGGGTTACCAATTACATCTCGAGAGTTACCAACACGTGTTTACAATTCTTTACCACCACGTGCTTCTGCATAATTATTCATTAATGACAGCACCCACGTGCTTCACGCTCTCTCGCCCCTCTAAACATCGTATCAAATAAATATACAGTAATGAACGCACCCACGTGCTTACAAATTACACCTCTTTCAATCCCGTCCACAGATAGAGGTGTAACTATATAAATAACTAGCAGCATTACACTCTCAATAAAATCACAAATACCCATGCTCCCGTCATTCTGTAAATTCATAAATCAGAGATGCGGGTTTCTCTCCCGACCTACTTTGAAAAAAATCCAAAGCACGCCCGTAGCATCTCAACACCGCTATTCCTTCAATAAGGAAATAAATGGCCTATTAAGTTTCTCAAGTCTATCACTAAGATCGTATTTGAAGGCTCTGGCGTTAAGAATTAACATTAAACTTAAACTGCCCAAAGAAACTTAACTGATCGGCCTAGGTCTAGAAAAATTAAATAAAGTACCACGCAAAATTCATGCTTACCAAAACTCGAATTCCCACTGAAGGCGAACCGACTTGTTTCAGGTACGCAGCTGGCAATTACATTAAAGAGACCGAGAATTAAATTATGGCCCTATTTATAATCATATAATAGCATGCTGACCTCGTGACGTCATATACGCGGCTTCGATTTTAACCCAATGATTTCAAATGCCGTTATTTCTCGGCCAATCGGAATTGAAAACAATTCTGATGCAACCAGTTACCACTAGCACGTGTGGCGTGCATATAGACAAAGAAACGGGATTAAGCTCTGCCCTCTGCTATCTAATGAAGCAAAATGGCCGAAATGTATATATATATAAAATCCCGAAAAATGCATCTAGCCGCCTGCCATATCTTTAAAAGGGCTAAAACTGGTGCACATCTGATCTAGGCTCTATAATCTTAATCTAGAATAATACTGCAACAATTCCCTACACCCCAACTCTAAACACATAAAGAAGAACCATAAAGCAGATGAGATAAAACTCCACCGTTATCTCACTCTGGAAAACGTAAATAATAGAAGGAGAAGAAACATGGAGAAGGATTATCTGAAATCTCTCCTAGAAATGGTGAACAAATTGCAAGGAGAAAAAGAAATGGGCCATTTGAAAGACAGAATCTCAGTACTTTCGTCACATCACTCCCACCTTCGAAGATTGAGCAACGATCTCATTACTGAAATCTCTGAGTTTCACACTGGCCCTTAACTCTGTCTACAGCTGTCTGTCCGTTCTCCTTCCTATTCAGTGCTCTTCGACCTTCCTTCTTTTGCGTTTCCTCCTTCTTCCTCTCCGTGAACAAGCTCCTATGCTCCGTTGGGAGAGCTGATCTCTCTTCGGACCTGTGCCGTCTAATGGCGGGTCTGAACTTTCCCTTGCTATGACCGTCAAAAGGCTGTCCTGGTCAGCTGATGTGACCGGCGGGCGCTGTGGCGACCTGGCGATGGCGACTTCCTCGCTGCGCGTCAGCGGGTTTGTGACCGCTGGTACAGTGCGAGAACGATGCAACGTCTCCGGTTCCTCTGGTGTAGAGCCTCCGATTTCTTGCTGGGTTTCTATTGAGTCCTCACTGATCTCAATAGCTTCTACCTTTGAAGAAAAGTAGGTAAGATCTGCCCCTGGCAGTGGTTCTGGACTCGCTCTTCCCCTACCAACATGAAGCGGGACAGAGCTCTCCAAAGTAGCTCCTTGCAAATGCGTAAGGTCACTTTTCTCACTCTTTTCTGGCCTGAAAAGTTGGTGAGATGAAACTGTAGACCACGGGAGCTCTCCGTCTAACACCCTGGTTCTACCTTCAACCTTGCCCTCCCCTGTGAGAGTTACTGGCGTCAGTTGGAATGTGTCCTGCAGTGACACTTGACGGTTTAAGATCCCGTTTGATCGCGGAGAATCTGAGATAAAGCTCTCAGTGACTGGGTCCAATGTTCCTTGAAACAAATTGGAAAATATAGCCAATTTTTCAGGCTCCTCGTTACAAGAGTCGTTTCCTGTAAACGAGATACGAGAGTTGTGGGGCCCATCTCCGTTTATAGGCAAACGGATACTCAGATCACTGCCCTCCTCCGTTTGAGTAAAGTGCTGGTCGGATGGGGCTCCAGGGCTGGTTGCAACTATATGCTCGTTCAGACCGCTATCTTGTGCCCTATGAAGATGGCGCTGGTCGTTGACATAATTAATACCGCTCTTGTCAGTATGTCCCTCACTTGAGGCAGCTAATACCATCAGGGGTCTAATTCCCAACAACAAAGAGTGTACTTCCCGAAGCAGAGGCGTCACCACTGTTTGTCCGTTAGGCTGCACAGGGTTGACAGACGAATTAGCCTCTGCATATAATATACCACTGTCCTGAGAGGCTTCTAACCTCTCCTTAGCACGACAGGGCTGTTCGAGCTCGCTCGGGGCTCCGTGAATTAGGGGTTCTCCTTTTTCACTTATCTGGCCTGCAGTAGGCCCCCTTGCATCAGCAAGGATCGGTGTGGGCGGGTTCCCCAAAACTAAATATGGGTTGCCGAGAATGAAGTCATAGGCTGGCTGTGCCGTTACAGCTGCCTTGATGGTGCCAGACACGAACTTACATTTCACCTCAATATTGGCTACGGGAAAACACTGTGAGGTCCCTTTCCTTAAAACTCCACCAATATTGACCTTTTCCTTAGTCATCTGCCAGGGCTTCACCAGATGTCGGGCGACTATGCTGGGGTAGGTAAGCCCGCTGTCAAATAAGCATGTAGTCTCAGTCCCGTTCACTTCGGCTGGTCCGCTGTTGGAGAACAACTTCTCTGACTGGAAGGGTTTCCACTTCTTCCCTTGTTTCACCCTCACAGGCCTTAAACAAGCCACCTGATGAGCGGGTTGTTTATTTGGGCACCGTGTTGTCCAATGAGAGGTAGTCCGACAGAACCTGCAATATCTCTCATTATCTCCCCGGTTCCTGGCGGGTTTATGAGAAGTCGGCCCCTGTGTTATGTTAGGCGGCTGGGAGCGCATGTTATGACTGGGAGGGGGCTCCTTGCGAGACGGCCCTTGCTGCTGGTGAGCTGAAGAGGAAGGCGAATGCGATGAAGATGCTCCTTTGTCCGGGGCTGGCAGGTCAGGGTGTTTTCTTTTCTGGCCCAGTACTTCGGCCTGTGCCGTCTGGAACCTTTCTGCAAATAGAATTATCTGGTCCAGTTGCTGGGCGCCTTGCTCCGCCAGGTACTTCCTTAAGTCTGGGGACATGTTGGCCTTTATCTGTTCGCACATGATGAGCTCTTCGAGTCCTTCAAATGATTTAGCCAAACCCGACAACTCTCTCCAGCGAGTGAGGTAATTCCTCAGCCTCTCGGCGAACTGGGGAAAACTTTCTCCTTTCTCCAGATGACTTTCCCGAAACATAGTTTGGCACTTCCGAGGAGTCCACTGAAATCGCTGTAACAGGGCGTTCCGAAGTGCCTCGAAGTTATTCTGGTCATCTAATAGCATCTTGCTATAGACATCATACGCCTGGTTTTTCGGCGACTGAGATAATTTGAGACACCAAAGACTATCATCCAGCCCGTATGCCTTTGCCATTCTTTCGAATTTTTCCAAAAATACCTCAATTTTCTCATTTCCGTTAGGAAAAGAGTCCATCGGAAAATTCATGGCTGCCATCCGGGGCCCTCCGTTTCCTGCGGTGTCTGCTGCCACTGCTCCGGGGGAATCTCCGTTAGCCGAACTTCCCTCCAAAAATATATGTTGCAGTTCCAGAGAACGCATGGCAAGTTCATGCTGTCTCTCTGCTGCCTTCTCCTTCTCTCGCGCTTCCCTTTCTGCTGCCTTCTCCCTCTCTTGCGCTTTCATTTTCCGAAGTTCCATCTCAACCTTTCTCTCCGCTGCCTTTTCCTCCTTCACTTGCTGATTATGCCTATCATTCTCCCTCATCATGTAGGCTTTAGTTTCCTCTTTGTCCATACCCATGTCCTGAGCAGCCTCGCGCCAGGCAGCTCGTAACTTGGCCATATCTGCCATCTTACGTGTGAACTGTTGTAAGCTCACGACCACAGAAAATGACAAGAAGAAAAAAACAAAAGGAAGGAACTACCTTTTACCTGCTAGGAATATGCTGTCGCAAAAAACCCGCACTCAGACTAGCACCAAGTCTGACCAATAACTACGTGAAAAAATGCTATATTTATCCAGCTATCCAAAACCCGAATTTACTTTCCTGTTAAGAAATAAAATTCAATTAGCCATCAATTACCTCTAAGTCATAACCAACCTTACTACTACTACCATCTAAACTGACTGTAACCTGTGGAAAAAAAACTTTATAGCTGGATCAGTCGTAATATAGCTCAAGTCTAGGGGATATTTAAGAAATCTATTTTTCAGAACTTCCTACAGAGACAATCTATGAATATAGATCACAGAATTGATCTCAACAGAATGATCCACCGGACGACCGCCACCCACTTTGTCACGAAATGGATTTAAGACTAAAGGCTGTCTACATATAGTGACAAGACATTAGTGAGAAGAAAGACTGAAATGATAGATTCAGATGAAAAATGACAGTGCAAATGTGAAAGTGAGACCATTGGCTCCGAGGTTGAGAACCGAAGTTAACTCTCCCTCGCCACTTCGGACGTCTTAATTGCTATGGCCTCGACCACCTCTAACTACCCTAAGGGGATAAGGTTCAATTACGATTCACATACACCACGATACAGACAACAGATAGCTACTGTACTGCACTTGGTGGGGTCTCAGATGTCGAGCCTCCACTCCAAACTAGCTGTTCTAAATTCTAACTCTAACTCTAAGCACACAGTCAGCTGGAACTACTACGAAATGTCTACACAATCACTGCACAGACTTCGATTCTACAACGCCTCTCCTGAATTCTCCTACACACTGCTACACAGCTATCTGCACCTCTAACCTTCCGCAGCTGTCCTCTGCTATGATCTTCAACGAAACTATGGCTCAGTTCTGTCTTTCTGGTCTACTACCTGTAGACTAAACTTCAGCAGCTGTCTTCTGCTCTAACATCTGTAGAGAGGATTTTTACCCTGTTGCTCTCTACAATTCTGTAAATGGCGACTAAGTTTAACCACTCTGGAGTTACCTGCCCACTCCCTCCTCTTGGTTCAGGCCTTCGGCGTTATTATGGCCGGGACGAATCAAAATAAATTTACAACAATGCTGGCAACTTGCCGATTTGCGGGTGTAAGAAGATTGAGCATCAGAGCTCCGGATTTTCCACCAAACTCCCCTTCAACTGGAGAATGTCTTCCCTGCTTTGGGAAAACGTATTTTCTTTCGCTCCGTCCGCCACTGGCAATTAACGCACGACTTTGCGTGTCGGCGAATGCCACAACTTTGCCGTGGGAGAAATTTTGTGGTATCAAAAATTCTGCTCTTCCCCACAAAAGCCGGTACCTGCTGTTTAGACCAAAAAAAAACAACAGCTAAACACACAGTAATAATATATTTCGAATAACAAATAACTCCCTTACTTTAACATTTTACACCCAAGTCTTTAACACTTAACTCCCCTACTCTCTTCCCGTTCTGCATTACCATCCCAATTAATCATGTCCAAGTCCGCTCCCCCACTGTTCCCTTCTCTACCTGAGCCCACAGTAAACATTACCCGGTAATACAACACGCAGACCTAGGGTTCTGCATGACTGGTTACAATACCAACAGTTTTTCTGACTGAGGGCCTATCTACCTGTCCAAAAATACCGTGGCCCACTTTCTACGCTGACACTAAAATACAGCAAATGTTTACCACAATTAAAATAGCCCTCTCTAGGAATCGGATTCCCGTTCAGTAAAATAAATCACTTTCAAAAATGTAATACAAAATAATTTCCTTTAAAAGAAATAATTCATCTCCGTCTTCTGAGTACACAGAACACCAATGCACAATCAATAACGTATAACCCTGTTAGATGCTAGCATATACATACTGCTTACATAACCCCGGGTTACCAATTACATCTTGAGAGTTACCAACACGTGTTTACAATTCTTTACCACCACGTGCTTCTGCATAATTATTCATTAATGACAGCACCCACGTGCTTCACTCTCTCTCGCCCCTCTAAACATCGTATCAAATAAATATACAGTAATGAACGCACCCACGTGCTTACAAATTACACCTCTTTCACTCCCGTCCACAGATAGAGGTGTAACTATATAAACAACTAGCAGCATTACACTCTCAATAAAATCACAAATACCCATGCTCCCGTCATTCTGTAAATTCATAAATCAGAGATGCGGGTTTCTCTCCCGACCTACTTTGAAAAAAATCCAAAGCACGCCCGTAGCATCTCAACACCGCTATTCCTTCAATAAGGAAATAAATGGCCTATTAAGTTTCTCAAGTCTATCACTAAGATCGTATTTGATGGCTCTGGCGTTAAGAATTAACATTAAACTTAAACTGTGTTACCTATCACTCTATTATACTCATTAATATATTCCCAACTCCAAAGAAACTTAACTGATCGGCCTAGGTCTAGAAAAATTAAATAAAGTACCACGCAAAATTCATGCTTGCCAAAACTCGAATTCCCACTGAAGGCGAACCGACTTGTTTCAAGTACGCAGCTGGCAATTACATTAAAGAGACCGAGAATTAAATTACGGCCCTATTTATAATCATATAACAGCACGCTGACCTCGTGACGTCATATACGCGGCTTCGATTTTAACCCAGTGATTTCAAATGCTGTTATTTCTCGGCCAATCGGAATTGAAAACAATTCTGATGCAACCGGTTACCACTAGCACGTGTGGCGTGCATGTAGACAAAGAAACGGGATTAAGCTCTGCCCTCTGCTATCTAATGAAGCAAAATGGCCGAAATGTATATATATATAAAATCCCGAAAAATGCATCTAGCCGCCTGCCATATCTTTAAAAGGACTAAAACTGGTGCACATCTGATCTAGGCTCTATAATCTTAATCTAGAATAATACTGCAACAATTCCCTACACCCCAACTCTAAACACATAAAGAAGAACCATAAAGCAGATGAGATAAAACTCCACCGTTATCTCACTCTGGAAAACGTAAATAATAGAAGGAGAAGAAACATGGAGAAGGATTATCTGTAATCCCTCCTAGAAATAGTGAACAAATTGCAAGGAGAAAAAGAAATGGGCCATTTGAAAGACAGAATCTCAGTACTTTCGTCACACACACGGGATTTTATTGTATCTCACACGATTACGGAGAGAGATAAGGAAAATACGGATACATGCAGAAAACTACCTTCAAAATGAAAGAAACTGATTTGATTCCAGCTGCATTTGTTTATTATGTATTCTGTAAATAAACTATGTTATTTGACTCGGCTGAGTTATGCAGATTTTGTCGAGTTGAATTCAAAGTTACAACTCTGTTAGTGAGTACACCACTATAACACCTTACAACAACTATCAAGAGACGAGTTACCGTGTCGTACCTCTACAAGAATAAACACCTCTAGCGGACGGCTACACATATATATGTACTATCGTAATTGGAGCCGTGATTACCCCACGGTCACATAATTCAGATGTGGGGGCTTAACGATCTAAAATTAATCATGGCTTAATTCTTCACAAAAGTTGTCGGCAGATTCTAGAATTAACGTGCTCAGCCAATGCAGCATTGTTTTTGCTTATCTGAATATCTTGTGAACAGTCCCTTGTGATAGAAGTGTCATTACCCTTCTATCTACATCTCTGCCAAGAGTAACTTGTGCGAAGGTGTACATCTTTGAAGGCCCATATTAGGTACTCTTGATGTTTGGCCACTGTTGGACCACTACTGCAAAACAGGGGAGGCAATACCGTCACAATAAATAGATATGAAACACTGTTGTGACGGAATTATAGTCTATAGTCGAGGTAGTTATGGTTACATAAATAGACATGAAAAACTATGACGGAATGATAGTGAATGATCTATCATTGGCATAATGATAGCGAAATAAATATATATAAATTGTTACTGAGATGGAATGAACTTCTAACGTCGAGGTATGAGATTTAAAAAACCGTTTGATGTCCATTGCTGAAAACTAACCATATGTCGTGAAACGAAGTGTAACCCACTACTTTGTTAATCACTATGTCGAGATACAGATTTGCTTCAACCAATCAACGATCAACGTTCACCAGTCTCTGAGACAGAATAAATTAACGGCCATCTTGTTCACGCAAGATGGCCGATGAAAACTGAATAAAATTAGGCTGTATGAGACCAGGTACAAAACCGGAGGAAACCAATCAACTTGCTCCGCCAGGAACCAACCGAAAGCTTTCCTCAAGTAGTTACTTGACTATATAATCGGGCGGATTTTATGCTAACCACGCAACCCCGAACTTGACGCCAGAGATACAGACTGAAGAGGGAGAAGCTGTCACCTTGATTTATGGTAACTTACCTGAGGGCATCGACCTGCAACCTACTTCACTAAGTCGCGTCAAAACCTGGCCAGTTTAAAATCTTAGGAGGGTAAATATTTTTTACGATAACCGTTGGTATTTGTTGTGTGTCATTTATACTACCTATCAGGTTACTGATTGTATCTTGGGGGGAATTAAGTATAATGATTGTATTTCCTATTATGATTGAATAGACGAAGACTAATAGGACTCATACTTCAACCTATTGTCTCCTATACTTCAATCTATTGTCAGTCTATAACTTCAATCTATTGTCTCAGATAAGACCAACTGCAATATAACCAAAACAGTCCTTGTCAGGACTCAACCTATTGTCTCCTATACTTCAATCTATTGTCAGTCTATAACTTCAGTCTATTGTCTCAGATAAGACCAACTGCAATATAACCAAAACAGTCCTTGTCAGGACTCAATCTATTGTCGCATCTAACTCAATCTATTGTCTTCTATAACTCAATCTATTGTCTCAGATAAGACCAACTGCAATATAACCAAAACAGTCCTTGTCAGGACTCAATCTATTGTCGCATCTAACTCCAATCTATTGTCTCCTATAACTCCAACCTGATATATCACCAACCAGTCCTCGTCTCATATACTCCTATCATAAGAACATAACAATATTGTTAGGATATATGTTACCAGCTATTGTCAGAGAGGGCGTGATATAGTATAGGGGGAAGGACATTGTTGTATCACACCTAGGTGTACATATTATTGGATTTATTCATGTATTGATTTATATTATGGGATGTATTCATGTGTAAAATGTATTCATGTATTGAATCTATATTATTGAATGTATCCATGTATTAGTTTATCAGAAAGAATGTTTTGCAAGTAGACACCTGTCTTGTCTCGCTATTGCTAAATCATACTGAGCCATGTTGTCATTCATCCCACATGCATACATCGGAGACACGCTCATTTCACTCACACTAGAAATAGGTGGGCTTGAGGACAGAAATTAGCCCCTATTTTTGCTTTGTTACAGGTTTAATTGTGTCCTAAAAACCTGAGGTCGTATGTTCGAGTCAATCCCGCTGCCTGGAACTCCGCAGGAGCATAGAGGTTGACCAGACTCTACATCTTTGGTCCCCCTCAGTCTTGGGTGGGCTAAAGGAACGATACTCTGCCGGTGGTGTGAACCAAACAAAGAAGAACAGACTTAAGAGAGATGAGTACACATTAGTACCATTTCTGTCGGCATTGTGAGCATAGAACTGTCAATGAAGAAAACGTGAATTAACATAGCAAGAGACAAAATTAATAGCATAGCTGAGAAGTGTTATATCCTTAATTAACAGCACAGCTGATCCATGTACTATAATTAATTAACAGCACAGCTGATATAAATTTTTTGTTCCTATAATTGGAAAACTTGGTGTAATATTTATTTACGTATAAATATATATATATATATATATAAATATAAATATTTGTAAATCATATGTAAACTTACAAATTCATTACATTCCATTTTTCAACATTCACCCTTCAGCACAAGAGTAGATAGTGTATATACTAAATAAAAATAAGGAAATTGTATTTTGAACGACTTGTCAATTTTATCATTGTTAAGTAAAAATCTGTTTCCTTGTTGTTTATTAATATCACAGTTAGTTACACAGCGGAGGTGGCACTTTATGTCGGTCTCCTCTCTACTATTGTTTCGAGATCAGAACATTCACAGCCGTAACTAATTTGTGATACCAGTAGTTCTCTCCGACACTGGGACTTCACCATTTTCTGCAGAAATTCTATTTCTGTAATTTTCAGTACTATACTGATCCTACAGCCAAATAAAACCTCTCGCCACACTGGGGGCTCGTTCCTTGGATATTTCTGTATATCTTGAGCCATACTTAGTCTATTCATCTATCTACACTCTATCTTGTGCCACCCATAGATAACATAAGAAACACATTTTTGGAAAAAATTCTATAATAGGATTTTTTTTATTGTTTTCTTAGGAGGAGTACCATTTAGTACTCAGTAAATAGTTGATGCTCACAAAGTTGCACGGAAATTATTTGTTCATTTAAATTAATTAAGTTTAATTACAATAATTTGGTTAAAGTAGATATACATACCCTATCTAAGTAACGCCATGGCTGACCTAGTGAAGTTCAGGACTGCAATCATGCAGATGGGTAAGGAATTAAATATTACAGGTGATGCTCTCACTCAGTATGTCACAACAGAAGTGGACAAACATATGGATAGGGAAGAAAGAAAGTTGCAATTAGAGACTGAAGCAAGGAAATTAGAGGCTGATAGAGAAGCAAAGAAATTAGAGGCTGAAGAAAGGCGGTTGCAAGCAGAAGCCAAAAGACTGGAAGCTGAAAGAGAAGTCAAAAGACTGGAAGCTGAAAGAGAAGTCAAAAGACTGGAAGCTGAGAGAGAAGACAAAAGACTGGAAGCTGAGAGAGAAGACAAAAGACTGGAAGCTCAGAGAGAAGACAAAAGACTGGAAGCTGAAAGAGAAACTAAAAGGTTAGAAGTTGAGGAAAGGAAATTACAAGCAGAGAGAGACCATCAGTTGAGATTAAAAGAGCTTGAAATTCAGGCACATACTGGCAATAATGGTGGTAGCTCACCTCACTCTGAGAGTAGCTCCAGCCAGAGCACCTCAAGTGGGGCCATGAATTTTCATCTGGACCCATTTGTTGAGAAAGAAGATGCCATCGAGTCGTACCTGGATAGATACGAAAGATTAGCCACTACCTATGGCTTAGTGAAAGAAAAATGGAGTCTTAAACTATCTCAGGGATTGAGAGGTGTGGCCTACGATGTGTATTTGAAGCTCTCAAGAGATGACCAGGAAGATTATGAAATCCTGAAGCAGGCACTGCTTGTGAGATATGAAAAGAACTCAGAATCATATAGAAAGAAATTCCGAACAGCTAAACTTCTTCCAGGAGAAAACTATCACCAGTTCTCTGCTAGATTGGAAACCTATTTGGAAAAATGGAGTAGTTTAGGAAAGTGTCAGGACCTGAAAGAAATGATAATGATGGAGCAAGTGAAAGAGTCCATGCCTCAAGAAATGAGGAAGTTTATCATGGAACAAGGAGCAGAGAGATTGGGAGATATTGTAACTGTTGCTGAGAGATATCAAGCAGCTCAGGCAGAAGTATTAGGAAATAAGAAGAAGCAGAGTGAAAACTTCCAATCATCACAAACCTATACCAAATATGAACAAAATGACCATACCACAAGGAACAAACAAAGATTTGACCAAAAGGACAAAAACCCTCTAAGATCGGATAAGACACCTTACCGGAAGGAAGGAAAGTGGTGTAAAACTTGTCTAATGAGTAACCACAATACTGCGGACTGCAGAAGGAAGAACCCTCCTTATTACGCTGCGTGTCTCACAATTGGGAACAAGGGAAGGAAGGAACTGGCAGTTAGTCAGAATGACCTCCACCATCCCCCTGTCTGTGAGGAAGTGACATGTAATGGCACTAAAATTCAGTGCTTATATGATTCCGGATTGGAATTCGACTCAGTCGTGAGTGCAGCCCTAGTGCACCCTGATCAACTTACCACAGAAACAGTGGACATACAAGGGGCAATGCAGGGAACCGGCACCATGACACTTCCCATAGCAAGGATCAATGTGAGAACTCGCTATGTGGAAGGAGTGATAAGAGCAGCAGTAAGTGATGATCCTATATACCCGCTGGTAATAGGATGTAAATATGTCTTTTTGGGTGACCCAATAAAACCTGTTGTCATGGCAGCAAACCATACCAGGTCGAGCACCAAAAAGGAGGAGGGAGATCCAACAAACATTCATCGTACAAAGATGAAAAAGGCTCAAACAGCAGACAGCACATTGAAGCCTTGTTTTGGCAAATTGCCAAAGGCCCATAACCCTCCAGAGAAAGGAGACTACTATATTGAAAATGGCCTACTCTACAGACAAGCTGGAAAAGGACCTAAAGGGCATGGACAGCTGGTAGTGCCAAAATTCTATAGGGAGGAAATTATGGAGCAAGAGCATGCTACATCAGGCAGTGGCCACAGAGGAAAAGGGGCCACTGGTCAAAATATAGCATTGCGATATTACTGGCCAGGAATAATTGAAGACATAAGTCGGTATATGAAATCCTGTTCAGAATGTAACCAGGTAACCTCATTCAGAAGCGTAGACCAGTTACAGGACCTAGGGAGCATTGTTGCGGACGTAGGCCCACAAAGAAGATACACAAGAGAAAACAACAGGTAGAAGCAGTGATAACGAGAAAACGAAATCACAACAAGTCTACTGTTACACCAGTAACCATGGCAACTCTCCGTATTGTACAGAGAGGGGACGAGAGACATCCCACCCCGACTAGATATTTGTCGGAACACCATGGCCTGGATCATTTGGAAAATTTGGTTAGTCAGCAACCAGTATTAAAAAAGCTGCAGAAACAAACCCGAACCAAAGGAGGTAGGAACCAGGGCTGTACCAAACAGTTGATGGAGACAGGCCCCACTTCGGTATACTGCCCCTTACAATAGAAATAGGTGTGGGTCCGGCAACGTTGTTGTATTGCCGTCCCCATACCCAGTCCACTGGAAGCATTGCTGCGGACATGGACTGAAGAATAGCAAGCACAGGCACTAGAGGATGAGATTGACTATCTCTTAAAAGGGAAAATTATTTCAAAGTCTGAATCTCCCTATAGCTCAAGTATGGTGCTATTAAAGAAACCGAGTGGTGAACACAGGTTATGTATTGACTACCGGAAGCTTAATGCGATCACAGAATCTCAGGTGGACCCATTACCTGACACCACCCAGCTGTTCTCTACACTGAGTAAGGCTAGGTATTTATCGAAGGTAGATCTAAGCAAGGGATACTACCAAATACCAGTGAAACCAGAAGTTAGGAAAATGCTGGCATTCAGTACATCAGACGGACACTACGAGTTTAATGTACTACCCTTTGGGCTGAAAAATGCTCCAAGTATCTTTTCAAGAATGATGAGGAAATTATTGGAACCTCTACAAAATCCCCATATCACTAACTTTATGGATGACATTCTTGTTGCTACAAACACATTTGAAGAGCATATAGTAGCGCTCTCCATGTTGTTTGACAGACTGAGAGAAACTGGATTGACTGCACGTCCAACCAAGTGCTATATCGGTTGTAAGGAGTTGGAATTCTTAGGTCACACTATTTCTACAGGTCATATGTCTCCTGACCCAAAGAATATAGAGAAGCTAAAGAAGGCACCCAGACCTCAAACGAAGAAAGATGTGAGATCATTCGTGTCTTTATGTGGGTTCTATCAGAAGTACATACCCCATTTTAACTCTCTGTGTGCACCATTAACTAACTTAACGAAGAAAGGACAGCCTGACAAAATCCAATGGAATGCTGATTGTGAAAAAGCTTACATAGAGCTAAAAGCAAAACTCACCAGCAAACCCATCCTTACACTACCCGATATCACACAGGAATTTGTATTAAGAACGGACGCTAGCAGTATAGGTATTGGTGCAACTCTCTTGCAGAAATCAAAAGCCCAGCCGGAGAAACTTTTACCAGTCGCCTACGCCAGTAGGAAGCTGAATGCAGCTGAGTTGAACTACTCGACCATAGAGAAGGAATGTTTAGCTCTAATTTGGTCCATCAACAAATTTTCACCTTATCTGTATGGGACACACTTCATTGTCCAAAGCGATCACGAACCTTTAACATTCTTGGCTGCATCTAAAAAGCTGAATTCGAGATTGTTAAGGTGGATTCTGCTTCTTGCGCCTTATTCCTTTACCGTGAATTACATTCCGGGAAGAGACAATGTAGGAGCTGATTTTTTAAGTCGACACCCTAGTACTCTGGAAGGATAGACGCAAAAGGATTAACCACAGCAGGGGTTTACACGTCAGCTATGACAAGTCACAGCTAGGAAAGGAGGGGGCTATGTCGTGAAACGAAGTGTAACCCACTACTTTGTTAATCACTATGTCGAGATACAGATTTGCTTCAACCAATCAACGATCAACGTTCACCAGTCTCTGAGACAGAATAAATTAACGGCCATCTTGTTCACGCAAGACGGCCGATGAAAACTGAATAAAATTAGGCTGTATGAGACCAGGTACAAAACCGGAGGAAACCAATCAACTTGCTCCGCCAGGAACCAACCGAAAGCTTTCCTCAAGTAGTTACTTGACTATATAATCGGGCGGATTTTATGCTAACCACGCAACCCCGAACTTGACGCCAGAGATACAGACTGAAGAGGGAGAAGCTGTCACCTTGATTTATGGTAACTTACCTGAGGGCATCGACCTGCAACCTACTTCACTAAGTCGCGTCAAAACCTGGCCAGTTTAAAATCTTAGGAGGGTAAATATTTTTACGATAACCGTTGGTATTTGTTGTGTGTCATTTATACTACCTATCAGGTTACTGATTGTATTTTGGGGGGAATTAAGTATAATGATTGTATTTCCTATTATGATTGAATAGACGAAGACTAATAGGACTCATACTTCAACCTATTGTCTCCTATACTTCAATCTATTGTCAGTCTATAACTTGAATCTATTGTCTCAGATAAGACCAACTGCAATATAACCAAAACAGTCCTTGTCAGGACTCAACCTATTGTTTTAACTCTCATATTTTTAGGCACAAGGATTTGAGAATGAATGGACTTAGCGGAGTCTTGTACCATACGTACAAGTACGCCATTCTTCAACGTAATCCAAGATTTACGATTAGTATCCTTATTCGGATCACCTTTTGTTGCCAGAGTAAAGAATTTCTTTAGAGTAGGATCATCTTCCTGCTGTTTGATAAAGGAATCGTGGGAAATCTCCAAGGGATCATCTTGGATCTGCGCATCATTATCTTCAGAATGTGAAGATTGTGGCATATTGAGAGCTTGAGCCCTAGTGATTACTGCATTAGCAGATTGCATATTAACATTTTCCCAATTAGAAATTTGCTGTGGAGTGCATTCTTTCACTCCATGAATGCGACCGATGATAAGATCAGCGATCGGATTCGGCAAGAGACATGCTTGCACCTCTCCTGTAAAGAAAGGCGTAGCAATATTGATAATGGCAGTGGAGTACTTCTCCAATGTGCCACCAAATGTTACACATTTGACTATATTGCCTGTAGCTCGAGAAGGATTTACGAGTGATTGCCTCACTCCAATGGTAGTGCACCCCGAGTCGAAAAGAATTGATACCGGAGTACCATCTATTAGGCCCCTATAAAAGACAAGAGCACCCCTTCCATTATGCGCGATTGACGCATGGAGAGCGGGAAGTGGGTGACCGCAGCTTAAAGTAGACACTGTGGTTGGATCGAATAATGTTTTGCATTGCGAACACTCAGATGCTCTAGCAAAATCAAAAGCGGAATTCGCTACACTATTGGAGTCTTTTTTATCATTATTCTGATTATCGATGTCGTGGAACTCCTGTTGTGCAGAGTTAGCCTGGTAATACGATTTACCATGTCTTTTGTGTTGTGATCTACCTCGGTTATAATTGTCTCTATAATTATTATTGCCTCTGTTATAACCCCTATTTGGGTTTGAATCATAATATTCATGATCATAATCATCATGCCCGTTATATTGAGTATCCCTGTAATATTGTTTCTTTTGTCTCCATGAAGCACTTGGGTAGTTCCTATAGCTACTCCCTTTCCGAGAATTTCTAACATTATGGGTACCCCTCGCGTGTCGAGGACTATCAGCCCGATTCCAGTTCTTCAAAGAAGAACTCTGAATTGAGTGGTTATCTTGGTTTTGATACTTATTCCAATTAACCTTTTTATCAAATTTATTTTTAGCTCCTTGGAATTTGTGTGAGTAATTCTGATTATATTCTGTTGCCGAAGCAACTGGCATACTCTCTTTAATGTTAGAGTTACTAAGAATCATGTCAGGGTGTGCCGTGGCATACTGGTCACAATATTCTTCCATTTGCTTTATTGTACTAGGTTTACGCTCATGTAAGAACTCTAGGAATGATTTATTTACAGAAGACATGACCTTGTCTCTTAGCAATAAATCTGTAAGACCATCAAATGTTTTCTCTGTTTTGGATAATTCAATCCATCGTGAAAGTGTAATTCGTGCTTTTGAGATGAATTCTGAGAATTCTACACCTACCTCAGGTCTCATTGTTTTAAACGAAAGACGATAACCTTCTTCAGACAGCTGATATCTCTTTATCAAAGCTGCCCTAACAGCATCATAATTATCTTTGTCGGCCTCTTCAACAAAATATAACTTACTCAGAGACTCCCCTTTTAGATTTTCAGCCAACTGATTCACATACTGTGATTTGTCAACATTATGAGATCGACAAGCCCGTTCAAATCTAGAAAGCCAAAATGTTATGTCATCACTGGTAGGGTTAAACGCTGGTACCTTGACCTTGTACACGAAGGGTTTACCATTACCACCAGATGCCTGATTAACATTACTCATACATGTCAATTTTAATTTCTCTAATTCAAACTCATGTTCTCTTATTGCTTTTCTCTCTTCAGCTTCTCTATCTAATCTTCTCTGTTCTGCAGCAGCTTCTAACTTCCTCTGTTCTGCAGCAGCAGCAGCTTCTAATTTTTTCTGTTCTGCAGCAGCTTCTAATTTTTTCTGTTCTGCAGCAGCTTCTAATTTTTTTCTGTTCTGCAGCAGCTTCTAATTTTTTCTGTTCTGCAGCAGCTTCTAATTTCTTCTGTTCTGCATCAAATCTCCTTTCCTCCACTTGCATCTGCAATTTCTTAAGTTCAGCAGCAGTATCAGCTTCTTTTTCTAATCTTTTTTCTTCAGCTATTGCTTTCCTTTCTTCTGCAGCAGCTTTTTTTTTTCTTCTATTTGAAGTTTTCTCTCCTCAGCCGCAGCTTTTTTTTCTTCGACAGCAGCAGCAGTTTTTTTCTCTTCTGCAGCTAATGCTTTGTCATATTGAGCAACAGCCCATTGTTCTAAGTCTTTTCCAGTCTTATCAAGAGATTTTCCTTGAGCAAAAAAATAATCTAATGTAGACATATTGTCTTCTTAAATCAGAAACCTGAAAAAGTAAATAAATTACCCTCTTTCAAGTTAATGGGAGACAAGTCTATACCTTAGACTTAGTCTTAGTCCAAACTTGTATGGTTTATAATAACCAATGATAACTTGAGTACCTGTGGACAACAATAATTGTATCTCAAATACTGTGGGGGACAAGCCTTACAAAGGTCTTGTATACTACAATGTAATCAAAGATCACTTGAGTACCTGTGGAAAAAAATATTTCCCTTTACCAATCACTTTGGGAGACAAGCCTTATAAAGGTCTTGTATACCTCAATGTAATCAAAGATCACTTTAGTACCTGTAGAAAAAATATTTCCCTTTACCAATCACTTTGGGAGACAAGCCTTACAAAGGTCTTGTACATTTTGTTTTATAACAATAACAATCAGAAAGTACTGATCTGTACTATACTATCAGTGTATACCACTATACGTCATATGTCAACTAAAGACATTACAAATGACAAACAAGAAAAGACAATCTGAAAACATTTGCAGAGATCAAATTAAATCAAATAGGAGAAATGAAAAAAAATGATCACAGAAACCGTGATGATAACTGCCATAAGATAACAAGACAAATAACGCCACAGTGTATAAACATAAGGGTGTAAAAAACTGAAATGAAAGAAAAGATGAGACCTACAATTATACAAACAAATCAAACAAAACTAAGGAACACAAAAAATGTTACAAATACAAATATGAAACAGTCGTCACAACTAACCAAATATTTGCAAACTATGTTGCATGCAAATTTCAATTAAGAAATTGCTCCCTATCGAACGCCAGAACAAGACCAATATTATTCGGTATTTCCTGTTCTAGTCACCACCCATCCAGGCCCGCAACATATAAACCCCTACACATATAAACAAATAACATGTAAGCATAAATAGCATATAGCATACAATATCATTTATGTCATGAATGGAATGTGTTGCAGGTATAGTGTTGTAAAGCAGGCACAGTTTATTTTAATACTAATAACTTGCCACTTTATTCAGTAATAGATTTAATTTTAAACTATTACACTGTCAATTTTTCTCTGTTGAGCATCTGAAGAACCAACGATGAACTATGCACTTTATGTTCAACAACACTGTGATTCTTCTATACGTTGAGAAATGTCAACAATATTGCTCCAGATATTTTCTACACTTGATACCACTGTCCTGTGTAATACTGTCTGTACAGCGAAAAACTGTCAACAAGCGCTGACCTAGATACAGCATCCTATCGGTAATACAGGTCAAGCTGACATCGACTGTATAGCTGTCCTACTGGTGTTGATGTGTTCAAACAAATGTTCTTTCAGCTGTAAACTGTGATTCTCAACACAAAACTGCGTAAGCTGGACCCAGGAATCTGGCTCGCCACTGTAAAATTTTGTTCTTTTCACTCTGAAAAGTTGCTTTCACACACACACTGTAAAGTATCAGTCTGTCTGCTCTGTAAGGAAGAGTGGTGTGTTGTTGAGATCAGGCATGCTCCAGTCTACCCAGCTGTAAATGGGTAACTCACCCTAGTCCTGAGTTAGGGAAGGCAAAGGCTCCAGGGGAAGCAGGCCCTAAACTTGGTCACTTCAGCCGACGCAGGATGGTGTATGTATGAAGTAGAAGTGTAGAGTGTGATTACCGCGAATGGTGTACTGTTCGTGTGCTGACCAATATAACCACTCACACTTGCGTCTACAAGGCACCAATGCAGACTGCTGGAATCTTAGTTTACTCAATTTATTCAGACGTACACACTGGGACATACGAGTACATCATGGTTCGTTGACATATCAATTTGTAGGTATACATAGCAGATCTGAAGTCATGACACATTCAGAAATAATGGGCAGTACATCAAAAGTTCAATGTCATGATACATTATGGCCGCATCCCCCTATCTGACTAAACGCGTCAGTGAAGGCGGATCGATAAATAACTAAAGTTACTTGACGTCCATAGTTTGTAGTATATCTTATGAAACCACGAAAGGGGGGTTTCTAGCAAGATTGAGATCTCCCTGTCACTGTCCGATAATAAGATAAATAATCTGTTCTCTTGGCAGTGATCAAAACATATGATGACCGAAATCCAACATGGCTGTCTCCCTGAGTTGTCGTTCACTCATTCATAGGAAGGAGAATATAAGCCAGAGTTAATTTATAATGGTTATATAAATGATTTCGTAAATGTTTCCATACAGCTCTACGGTGATCAGGTTAATTTCACGTAGCCATAACCGCTGCAGGAAAATCTGTCATCTTCGTCGATACCAAACACGACACTAGCATAACGAAGCACCAAAAGTCAAGCTAGGCCTAACCGACGAGAGATCATCAAAAAATAGGAGCTGGGTTTACCTGGAGTCCGAATCATCTATATACTGACATAAGGAGAGTCTCTAACACAAACTATCGTAGAGACACCATCTCCTTCAGAAGAAAAACCACTTCGTAAGACATTTTTCTCTGACGAAAGGATCAGCTCTTGAAAAACGTACCCCGCCATTTGTAAGCGGTACATCGGACTCATCACGACTTGTCAAGACAACTCATACTTCCGCTAGCAAGAATCTAGTCCCTCCTACCCATCCAAAATATACAATATAGGACTGATTCTACTTGTACTAATAATATGTAATACATATGAATTCAGGCCATAAACACAATAAGCAAATTAATATATTTTCTGGCCCTAAAAAATAAGTACAAACGCAAGCGCAATATCCTTGCGCTGGATCAATATCCAGAACGATTACTCCTATAATCAAAAGTGTGAATCAAACATGGATTATCTCGCTTTTACCATAAACAGCATTTTCATACACAAATGAATGCATGTCTTTATTTTTCCCATATTAAATAGCCATATCGATTTTTGTAATATGTGCGTCAAAATATGCACGCAACAGTCTCCTATACTTCAATCTATTGTCAGTCTATAACTTCAGTCTATTGTCTCAGATAAGACCAACTGCAATATAACCAAAACAGTCCTTGTCAGGACTCAATCTATTGTCGCATCTAACTCAATCTATTGTCTTCTATAACTCAATCTATTGTCTCAGATAAGACCAACTGCAATATAACCAAAACAGTCCTTGTCAGGACTCAATCTATTGTCGCATCTAACTCCAATCTATTGTCTCCTATAACTCCAACCTGATATATCACCAACCAGTCCTCGTCTCATATACTCCTATCATAAGAACATAACAATATTGTTAGGATATATGTTACCAGCTATTGTCAGAGAGAGGGCGTGATATAGTATAGGGGGAAGGACATTGTTGTATCACACCTAGGTGTACATATTATTGGATTTATTCATGTATTGATTTATATTATGGGATGTATTCATGTATAAAATGTATTCATGTATTGAATCTATATTATTGAATGTATCCATGTATTAGTTTATCAGAAAGAATGTTTTGCAAGTAGACACCTGTCTTGTCTCGCTATTGCTAAATCATACTGAGCCATTTTGTCATTCATCCCACATGCATACATCGGAGACACGCTCATTTCACTCACACTAGAAATAGGTGGGCTTGAGGACAGAAATTAGCCCCTATTTTTGCTTTGTTACAGGTTTAATTGTGTCCTAAAAACCTGAGGTCGTATGTTCGAGTCAATCCCGCTGCCTGGAACTCCGCAGGAGCATAGAGGTTGACCAGACTCTACATCTTTGGTCCCCAACATAGCAAGAGACAAAATTAATAGCCTTAATTTAACAGCACAGCTGATCCATGTACTATAATTAATTAACAGCACAGCTGATATAAATTTTTTGTTCCTATAATTGGAAAACTTGGTGTAATATTTATTTACATATAAATATATATATATATATAAATATAAATATTTGTAAATCATATGTAAACTTACAAATTCATTACATTCCATTTTTCAACATTCACCCTTCAGCACAAGAGTAGATAGTGTATATACTAAATAAAAATAAGGAAATTGTATTTTGAACGACTTGTCAATTTTATCATTGTTAAGTAAAAATCTGTTTCCTTGTTGTTTATTAATATCACAGTTAGTTACACAGCGGAGGTGGCACTTTATGTCGGTCTCCTCTCTACTATTGTTTCGAGATCAGAACATTCACAGCCGTAACTAATTTGTGATACCAGTAGTTCTCTCCGACACTGGGACTTCACCATTTTCTGCAGAAATTCTATTTCTGTAATTTTCAGTACTATACTGATCCTACAGCCAAATAAAACCTCTCGCCACACCATATCACGGTAATACGAAAGACAAAGCAGACACAACATAATTCTTAACTCTATTCCACAAGAGCAGAGACAAAGACACCTGTGTCAAAGGAGAATAAAAGAGAAACGCAGCGAATTAATCTGATTAATCATCGGATGTGAAATCTTCCAGAATATTCCGGAAGGCTGTTGATCAGAATTATTTAAAATCTAAGCGACCGAATTCAGTTTGGAGATGACACCACACTGAACGAGAATGGTATCTCTCAGGTGAACTTTTGGCGAAGTCATAGACAGTTCTTGCCGTGACTTGAACGTGACAACATACGACATTCGCTTCTCGTTACCCGGAAGTACACGTAATCACGTGTGCGACAATTGGAACTCATTACTTTTTAAAGTTATTCTCCGACAGGAGTAATTTACTCAGCCTTTTCAAGTTCTTCAGTCGTTTCGAATTTAATTTTCTCTGACAACGGACTTTGCTCTAATCTAATGATATATCACAAAGTGCTCGAAGAAATCTCAGTTGGTTTCTGTCGCCTGTTGTCAGCCATTTTAGGGGTCACTTTCTAGAAGAAGTAGCTAGAAACAGGAAACCTGTCGGAACAGTTTTATTTCAAATCGTGGGTCGAAGTTTAAGAAAGGCAGGAGTGCAGAAGGGTTGAGGAAGGAAACTGTTGAGAGCTGCGCACTATCATTGAAGATTTCGGGTTTTCCCGATAGAGGGCTCCTTCAATTATCGTTACGCAGGCTTTATAAAAGAAGTAAAATCCGTTGTGAACGATGACGTCATAGTGAAAGTGTGACGTCAGAGAGGGAGACTGACCGTTGGTCGGGCCGGTGGAAGGACAAGGTGTCCATTTGATGCATTATTTATATCGTTCAAATTTTGTGGAATTCCGAGGCAGACTGGCCTCTCAGGTATCCGTGGAGATAAATAGTTAAATCACTGGCAGTCATATTGCATCTGAAGTTTAAATTATCCGGGCCCGACAATATAAATATGTGCAGTACAGATTATATGAGCCATGGCAGAAGATACCAGACGTGTGTGATGCCAGAAAGTGAAGCCTGAAATGATCTGTATAGTTTTTTTTATTTTTACATTTATTATGTGGATTAAAGCTTGAATCGTCCTGGACCGGTTTATTCCTTCAATCCATGTTGTGTGAACCCGTACGTCGGTCAATCTTGAAAGAATCCTAAAACATAAACTGTCAAGGTCACACAAGAGATACCAATCGTCGTTCACGTGATGACAAACTATAATCCACCCGACTGCTTCCGGTCGCAAGATGATCTTTTGATTTCTATCGTATTACATCGTTATTACACGAGGCTGACCGTTATAGCATGAGGCTGACCGTTATAGCATGAAGCTGACCGTTATAGCATGAGGCTGACCGTTATTGCATGAGGCTGACCGTTATTGCATGAGGCTGACCGTTATTGCATGAGGCTGACCATTATTACATGAGGCTGACCGTTATAGCATGAGGCTGACCGTTATAGCATGAGGCTGACCGTTATAGCATGAGGCTGACCGTTATAGCATGAGGCTGACCGTTATTGCACGAGGCTGACCGTTATAGCATGAGGCTGACCGTTATTACATGAGGCTGACCGTTATTGCATGAGGCTGACCGTTATAGCATGAGGCTGACCGTTATTGCATGAGGCTGACCGTTATAGCATGAGGCTGACCGTTATTGCATGAGGCTGACCGTTATAGCATGAGGCTGACCGTTATAGCATGAGGCTGACCGTTATAGCATGAGGCTGACCGTTATTGCATGAGGCTGACCGTTATAGCATGAGACTGACCGTTATAGCATGAGGCTGACCGTTATAGCATGAGGCTGACCGTTATTGCATGAGGCTGACCGTTATTGCATGAGGCTGACCGTTATTGCATGAGGCTGACCGTTATAGCATGAGGCTGACCATGAGGCTGACCGTTATTGCATGAGGCTGACCGTTATAGCATGAGGCTGACCGTTATTGCATGAGGCTGACCGTTATAGCATGAGGCTGACCGTTATAGCATGAGGCTGACCGTTATTGCATGAGGCTGACCGTTACAGCATGAGGCTGACCGTTACTGCATGAGGCTGACCGTTATTGCATGAGGCTGACCGTTATAGCATGAGGCTGACCGTTATTGCATGAGGCTGACCGTTATAGCATGAGACTGACAGTTATAGCATGAGGCTGACCGTTATTGCATGAAGCTGACCGTTATAGCATGAGGCTGACCGTTATTGCATGAGGCTGACCGTTATAGCATGAGGCTGACAGTTATTGCATGAGGCTGACCGTTATAGCATGAGGCTGACCGTTATAGCATGAGGCTGACCGTTATTGCATGAGGCTGACCGTTACAGCATGAGGCTGACCGTTATTGCATGAGGCTGACCGTTATTGCATGAGGCTGACCGTTATAGCATGAGGCTGACCGTTATTGCATGAGGCTGACCGTTATAGCATGAGGCTGACCGTTATTGCATGAGGCTGACCGTTATAGCATGAGGCTGACCGTTATTGCATGAGGCTGACCGTTATTACATGAGGCTGACCGTTATTGCATGAGGCTGACCGTTATTACATGAGGCTGACAGCCTCATCATGTACAAGAATTTGCCACAAAAACCACTGCTGCATGAGCATGTGAATGTTTGGTGCATTGTCATACAAGGAGATCAGCTGTAGTTGTGGTTCTATGCTCCGTAGGGAGCGGAAAGGAACATGATGATGATGTTCCGATAATTTCAGACATCATGTTTGTCAGTAAATGACATCATGTTTGTCAGTAGATGACAGAAATCATGTTTGTCAGTAAATGACAGAAATCATGTTTGTCAGTAAATGACAGAAATCATGTTTGTCAGTAAATGACAGAAATCATGTTTGTCAGTGTGATGACAACGTCTAATTGACACCAAGTATTTAGTTGGAATATTATCTATCGCCTCCTGTTGTTGTCGGCGTCTCTGAGGAGAGAAAGTAAAACTAGGCATCCTGCAGCCTCATACATCTTGTATGAGGTGACTAATATAAAGTTGTGCATGGGACCCGCCACCTCATCTTTTAAAACATATTGCTACAGCACCCACCACCACTATAACATGGGACTTTGAAGCGGGGTTCATACAAGAAGGTCAGCTGTGGTAGAGACTCCACGTTCTGCAACGAGCAGTGAAGGAAAAGATTAAAATACATTTACATTGTATTTTTTCTTTACATCATTAATAATTGAATATTTAAATACTAGTTTAATAAATTGATATGTCTGCTGTGGTCTGGACACCTCCAACTGTTTTGGCCGTTATCAGATCAGGCTAAACTACGGCATCACGAGAATAAGGCACGTGACAACAACATCACGTTTAGGAGAGTGTTTTTTCCCCACGTCACGACCAGCTTTAGGAAGCGCTGGGCCGAATCCCAACAGAGTCAACGGGGCCCCGGCAGTGATAACTTTAAAACGCACACAATGTTCATTTTATTTGTATTATTTACTTTCCATGACTATATACATAATTACAAATGATATATTACGTATATTCTGTTTATATATATATATATATATATATATATATATATATATATATATATATATATATATAGATATATATATATATATATATATATATATATATGCGTTTTTAAAATCATCTTCCCCCAGTAAATGCAAGTAACCCGCCAAAACATTGCATGAAATAATTATGTTGTGGTCTCTCTGCTACATGTCACGATCGGCACTTTATCTCCTTTAATTATTTCAAACATTTCCATTTTCCATCAGAAGTAAATCAATGACACGCAAATAATGTCACGAAAACATTGATAGAAGCTCCATCTATGATGAGCAATAATGGTTCTCTGGCTAAGC
Source organism: Oreohelix idahoensis (assembly GCA_024509875.1). Lineage (NCBI taxonomy): Eukaryota > Metazoa > Mollusca > Gastropoda > Stylommatophora > Oreohelicidae > Oreohelix > Oreohelix idahoensis. The sequence continues at coordinate 114,275 of JAMPIV010008914.1, read as the reverse complement.
ATGAATATAAGATGCATATACTTATTCATAATTACCCACAGCACAATGCGCTATGAACTCTGCTTAGTTTATATAGGGAAAATTCCAGAAATGTTGTCCAAAAACAGCTAAGAATATTTCCAAGACGCTCACCACGAAAAGGTGGGAAGAAATGCTTCTTATTTCAATGTGTGTGCAATTTAGTTTCCACGCCGAAGTGCTCAGCTTTTCCGTAATTTCCCGACAATGCCATATGAAAAGATTGCAAGTTGGTGGGATTTTGTTGCGTCTCTTGTTTTACAAACGTGACACTTAAGGCAATTAGAAGGTTTTATATTGCCTAACTCACAGCTCTTTCTTACTTCACGTTTTACACGATTGCTAAGTTGTTAATCAACCTTCCCGTATAGTCTGGTCGAAGACATGTTTTAGCTACATTTAGTTTCGGCAAGCTCCTCTCTTCTGAGACTTCGGTTCCCGGAATAGTTAGGAAAGTACGAGCTACTGCTAATACATTTGATAATGCTATTGATCTATTTTTTATATGCTAGACATTTAAGTATTATTGGGAGTCACATGGTGGGTGAAAGAATTGGCTTTAAAAGAAGCGTAATGCCATTTATGTCTACTTATTTTACTATTAAAACTTATTCGTTTTCCTGCACTAGATTCACATCCGTCAATGCCTTGCGCGGGGCCTTTTTTGGCGCGGGACCCGATTGGGAGAAATTATTGCTTCTCCAGCAATTGCTCTTAAGAAGTTATCCTTAACAACAAGACCATTGTTGTTCTCATCTGCCCAGTACTTATCATGAATTATTATACTATCTTAATCACGCGACATCACGTCTGGATACACGTTGTACACACAACCGTGGTCTAGAATAGGGATTCTCAGCTTGTGCTCCACGAACCCCTTGTACAGATAATCAGACAGACGCATAGACGAGTATAGAAAAGTCAAGCAGTAAATCACGATTGTGGTAAAAGGTATAGGTATTCCCCCTGCGGCTACTGCCGTCACGGAGTGGTGTTAGAGACTACACTTTACTTGGTCTCAGCCTTATGAAGTGGGTGTGACATGTCTCCTTTGTTGCTCTCTGTCGTAGATTAGTGATAGTGGAATTAAGACTTGGGTTGGTCCCTTCTGAATAGAAATAGAACAGGTGATAGCTCAGTGGGAGATTGTTGCGTGCATATTTTGACGCACATATTACAAAAATCGATATGGCTATTTAATATGGGAAAAATATAGACATTCATTCATTTGTGTATGAAAATGCTGTCTATGGTAAAAGCGAGAGAATCCATGTTTGATTCACACTTTTGATTATAGGAGTAATCGTTCTGGATATTGATCCGGCGCAAGGATATTGTGCTTACGTTTGTACTTATTTTTTAGGGCCAGAAAATATATTAATTTGCTTATTGTGTTTATGGCCTGAATTCATATGTATTACATATTATTAGTACAAGTAGAATCAGTCCTATATTGTATATTTTGGATGGGTAGGAGGGACTAGATTCTTGTTATTCCGGTCGAGCGGAAGTATGAGTTGTCTTGACAAGTCGTGATGAGTTCCGATGTACCGTGATAATGGCGGGTACGCACTTTTCAAAGGGCTGGTAGATTCTTAAGGAAATATGATTCATGAAGTGGTTTTCTTCTAAAGGAGATGGTATCTCTACTATAGTTTATGTTAGAGACTCTCCTAAGGTACGGTACAATGTATAATTCGGACTCCATGTATTGCCAGACCCTATTTTGATGATCTCGTGTCGATTCGACCTAGATGGAACATTGTGCTTCGTATCGCTAGGGTCGTGTTTTGTATCGACGAAGATGACAGACTTTCCTGCAGCGGTTATGGCTACGTGAATTAACCTGATCACCGTAGAGCTGTATGGAAACATTTATGAAATCATTTATATACCCATTATAAATTAACTCTGGCTTATATTCTCCTTCCTATGAATGAGTGAACGACAACTCAGGGAGGCAGCCATGTTAGATTTCGGTCATCATATGTTTTGATCACTGCCAAGAGAACAGATTATTTATCCTATTATCGGACAGTGACAGGGAGATCTCAATCTTGCTAGAAACCCCCCCTTTCGTGGTTTCATAATATATACTACAAACTATGGACGTCAAGTAACTTTAGTTATTTACCGATCTGCCTTCACTGACGCGTTTAGTCAGATAGGGGGATGCGGCCATAATGTATCATGACATTGAACTTTTGATGTACTGCCCATTATTTCTGAATGTGTCATGACTTCAGATCTGCTATGTATACCTACAAATTGATATGTCAACATACCATGATGTACTCGTATGTCCCAGTGTGTACGTCTGAATAAATTGAGTAAACAAAGATTCCAGCAGTCTGCATTGGTGCCTTGTAGACACAAGTGTATGAGTGGTTATATTGGTCAGCACACGAACAGTACACCATTCGCGGTAATCACACTCTACACTTCTACTTCATACATACACCATCCTGCGTCGGTTGAAGTGACCAAGTTTAGGGCCTGCTTCCCCTGGAGCCTTTGCCTCCCTAACTCAGGACTAGGGTGAGTTACCCATTTACAGCTGGGTAGACTGGAGCATGCCTGATCTCAACAACACACCACTCTTCCTTACAGAGCATACAGACTGACACTTTACAGAGTGGAAAGAAGAAAAGAAACTTTACAGTGGCGAGCCAGATTCCTGGGTCCAGCTTACGCAGTTTTGTGTTGAGAATCACAGTTTACAGCTGAAAGAACATTTGTTTGACCACATCAACACCAGTAGGACAGCTATACAGTCGATGTCAGCTTGACCTGTATTACCGATAGGATGCTGTATCTAGGTCAGCGCTTGTTGACAGTTTTTTCGCTGTACAGACAGTATTACACAGGACAGTGGTATCAAGTGTAGAAAATATCTGGAGCAGTATTGTTGACATTTCTCAACGTACAGAAGAATCACAGTGTTGTTGAACATAAAGTGCATAGTTCATCGTTGGATCTTCATATGCTCAACAGAGAAAAATTGACAGTGTAATAGTTTAAAATTAAATCTATTACTGAATAAAGTGGCAAGTTATTAGTATTAAAATAAACTGTGCCTGCTTTACAACACTATACCTGCAACACATTCCATTCATGACATAAATTATATTGTATGCTATATGCTATTTATGCTTACATGTTATTTGTTATGTATTAAATTAGTTTATGTTCTGTGTGACTGAACTAGTACAAGGTATGCCGAGTGACATTGGTCTGGTACTAGTATTCTATAGGTACACATTTTCTTAATTGGAAATTTGTTAGCAACAATTTGCTGCTATTTCTGTTAGTTGTGATGAGGTGCTCTTTTCTTCGTTGTTTTTGTTAATAATTTTGTGTTCCTTAGTTTTGTTTGATTTGTTTGTATAATTGTAGGTCTCATCTTTTCTATTTTTGATTTCTTTACACCCTTATGTTTATACACGGTGGCGTTATTTGTCTTGTTATCTTATTGCAGTTATCATCACGGATTCTGTGATCATTTTTTTCATTTCTCCTATTTAATTTAATTTGATCTCTGCAAATGTTTTCAGATTGTCTTTTCTTGTTTGTCCTCTGCGATGTCTTTAGTTGACATATGACGTATAGTGGTATACACTGATAGTATAGTACAGATCAGTACTTTATGATTGTTATTGTTATAAAACAAAATGTACAAGACCTTTGTAAGGCTTGTCTCCCAAAGTGATTGGTAAAGGGAAATATTTTTTTTCCACAGGTACTCAAGTGATCTTTGATTACATTGAGGTATACAAGACCTTTGTAAGGCTTGTCTCCCACAGTATTTGAGATACAGTTATTGTTGTCCACAGGTACTCAAGTTATCATTGGTTATTATAAACCATACAAGTTTGGACTAAGACTAAGTCTATGGTATAGACTTGTCTCCCATTAACGTGAAAAAGTATATTTTATTTACTTTTTCAGGTTTCTGATTTAAGAAGACAATATGTCTACATTAGATTATTTTATTGCACAAGGAAAATCTCTTGATAAGACTGGAAAAGACTTAGAACAATGGGCTGTTGCTCAATATGACAAAGCATTAGCTGCAGAAGAGAAAAAAATTGCTGCTGCTGTTGAAGAAAGAAAAGCTGCTGCTGAGGAAAAAAAAGCTGCGGCTGAGGAGAGAAAACTTCAAATAGAAGAAAAAAAAGCTGCTGCAGAAGAAAGGAAAGCTCTAGCTGAAGAAAAAAGATTAGAAAAAGAAGCTGATACTGCTGCTGAACTTAAGAAATTGCAGATGCAAGTGGAGGAAAGGAGATTTGAGGCAGAACAGAAGAAATTAGAAGCTGTGCACAGAACAGAAAAAATTAGAAGCTGCTGCAGAACAGAAGAAATTAGAAGTTGCTGCAGAACAGAAGAAATTAGAAGCTGCTGCAGAACAGAAGAAATTAGAAGCTGCTGCAGAACAGAAGAAATTAGAAGCTGCTGCAGAACAGAGAAGATTAGATAGAGAAGCTGAAGAGAGAAAAGCAATAAGAGAACATGAGTTTGAATTAGAGAAATTAAAATTGACATGTATGAGTAATGTTAATCAGGCATCTGGTGGTAATGGTAAACCCTTTGTGTACAAGGTCAAAGTACCAGCGTTTAACCCTACCAGTGATGACATAACATTTTGGCTTTCTAGATTTGAACGGGCTTGTCGATCTCATAATGTTGACAAATCACAGTATGTGAATCAGTTGTCTGAAAATCTAAAAGGGAGTCCCTAAGTAAGTTATATTTTGTTGAAGAGGCCGACAAAGATAATTATGATGCTGTTAGGGCAGCTTTGATAAAGAGATATCAGCTGTCTGAAGAAGGTTATCGTCTTTTGTTTAAAACAATGAGACCTGAGGTAGGTGTAGAATTCTCAGATTTCATCTCAAAAGCACGAATTACACTTTCACGATGGATTGAATTATCCAAAACAGAAAAAAACATTTGATGGTCTTACGGATTTATTGCTAAGAGACAAGGTCATGTCTTCTGTAAATAAATCATTCCTAGAGTTCTTACATGAGCGTAAACCTGGTACAATAAAGCAAATGGAAGAATATTGTGACCAGTATGCCACGGCACACCCTGACATGATTCTTAGTAACTCTAACATTAAAGAGAGTATGCCAGTTGCTTCGGCAACAGAATATAATCAGAATTACTCACACAAATTCCAAGGAGCTAAAAAATAAATTTGATAAAAAGGTTAATTGGAATAAGTATCAAAACCAAGATAACCGCTCAAATCAGAGTTCTTCTTTGAAGAACTGGAATCGGGCTGATAGTCCTCGACACGCGAGGGGTACCCATAATGTTAGAAATTCTCGGAAAGGGAGTAGCTATAGGAACTACCCAAGTGCTTCATGGAGACAAAAGAAACAATATTACAGGGATACTCAATATAATGAGCATGATGATTATGATCATGAATGTTATGATTCAAACCCAAATAGGGGTTATAACAGAGGCAATAATAATTATAGAGACAATTATAACCGAGGTAGATCACAACACAAAAGACATGGTAAATCTTATTACCAGGCTAACTCTGCACAACAGGAGTTCCACGACACCGATAATCAGAATAATGATAAAAAAGACTCCAACAGTGTAGCAAATTCCGCTTTCGATTTTGCTAGAGCATCTGAGTGTTCGCAATGCAAAACATTATTCGATCCAACCACAGTGTCTACTTTAAGCTGCGGTCACCCGCTTCCCGCTCTCCATGCGTCAATTGCGCATAATGGAAGGGGTGCTCTTGTCTTTAATAGGGGCCTAATAGATGGTACTCCGGTATCAATTCTTTTCGATTCGGGTGCACTACCATTGGAGTGAGGCAATCACTCGTAAATCCTTCTCGAGCTACAGGCAATATAGTCAAATGTGTAACATTTGGTGGCACATTGGAGAAGTACTCCACTGCCATTATCAATATTGCTACGCCTTTCTTTACAGGAGAGGTGCAAGCATGTCTCTTGCCGAATCCGATCGCTGATCTTATCATCGGTCGCATTCACGGGGTGAAAGAATGCACTCCACAGCAAATTTCTAATTGGGAAAATGTTAATATGCAATCTGCTAATGCAGTAATCACTAGGGCTCAAGCTCTTAATATGCCACAATCTTCACATTCTGAAGATAATGATGCGCAGATCCAAGATGATCCCTTGGAGATTTCCCACGATTCCTTTATCAAACAGCAGGAAGATGATCCTACTCTAAAGAAATTCTTTACTCTGGCAACAAAAGGTGATCCGAATAAGGATACTAATCGTAAATCTTGGATTACGATGAAGAATGGCGTACTTGTACGTATGGTACAAGACTCCGCTAAGTTCATTCATTCTCAAATCCTTGTGCCTAAAAATATGAGAGTTAAAATCTTACAGCACGCTCATGATTCGCAGTGTGCTGGACATATGGGTTTTTCCCGTACTAAAGCTAGAGTTCTTCAATCTTTCTTTTGGCCTGCTGTGAATAAGGACATACGAATCTATTGTCGATCTTGTAAAGTATGTCAAGAGATTAAATCCAGAGGTCCACGCCATGATGCACCTATTCAGGCTGCAGAAATTCCCATTCGGCCATTTCAAAAAATGGCGATAGACATCATTGGTCCATTTAAGATAAAGTCTGCTAGAGGACACCAATTTATTTTGACGTGTGTTGATATGTGCACACGTTGGCCGGAGGCTGTTCCTCTAAAGAGCATAACTACTGCTGATGTCGCAGATGCTCTTTGGTTAATATTTTCTCGTCTGGGGTTTCCAGCAGAAATATTATCCGACCATGGTACCCAACTCATATCGGATACCATGTCTCAAGTAATGTCGACTCTGAAGATAGAGAGATCGCTGAGTAGTATTTATCATCCTATGTCCAATGGGATGGTGGAACGTTTGAATAGAACTCTGAAAAACCTACTAGGTAAGATAACAGAAGATCATCCTCAGGATTGGGATAGGGTTTTACCCGCGGCTCTCTTTGCATATAGAGAGGTCGCCAACGAACATACAGGATTTTCTCCCTTTGAACTTGTCTTTGGCGCGAAACCGCGAGGTCCTATGTCCTTACTTCATGATCTTATAACTGCTGATAATATTGTCGATGACACAAAATCCTCTTATGAATATGTCATCGCACTTAGACACAAGATTATTGAAGCATGCAAATTGGCAACTGCTTCTTCTGAATTTGCGAAACAGAAGGCAAGGGAATTTGCCAATAAAAAGAGATGTTTGCGTCAACTTTGTCCAGGTGACAAAGCATTTGTCTTGCTACCTTGTAGGGAAAATAGACTTCTCATTTCTTGGAAAGGTCCGTACGATATAATATCAAAAGTTTCCGATGTTGACTATATCGTCGATATTGACGGGAAGCGTAAAACCTTCCACATCAACATGCTCATGGAATTCCATGAACGTCCTGATTATTTACAACCTGTTTTCCAGGCAACGGACGATTTTCCAGTCCAACATGGACAGTACTCATCTCTGTCAGTAATACAGGATGAGGAAACGAGTTTCTCGGATGTAAATTTACCTTTTCCAATGATTCCTCTTCACTCTAATGAATCATGGAAAGATGTTGCAATTTCTCCAGAATTATCTCCAGGAGAGCAGAAACAAGTTTCTACTATGTTAGAACAATTTCAGGATGTCCTTACTGACATTCCTGGTCAAACGGATGTCATTCAACATGACATTATTCTTACTGACCATAGTCCTATAAGAGTCAGACCGTATCCTATCCCGATATATTTTCAAGCACAGGTAGAGAAAGAGTTAGATGAGATGATAGAGTTAAAAATTATTGAACCATCCACATCAGCATATTCTTCGCCGATGGTTATAGTACGGAAAAAAGACAATAACATACGTCTTTGCGTGGATTATCGCAAATTGAATCAAGTGACTAAATTTGATGCGGAACCTATGCCTTTACTAGAAGAGCTACTTACGAGACTATCGAATTCTCAGTTCTTTACTAAACTCGATTTGTCTAAGGGATATTGGCAAGTTCCACTATCCGAACACGCCAAACCGTTTACTGCTTTTTCGACGCCTAGGGGTCTATTCCAATGGAATTTCATGCCTTTCGGTCTTATGAACGCCCCTGCAACATTTGTACGCATGATGCGTCGAATCCTATCTCATCGCTCAGATGTCATTGCGTATCTTGATGACATCTGTCTTTTCAGTGATACTTGGAACGATCACTATAATGGTATAAATGAACTATTGTCTATCTTACGCGAGCATAACCTAACAGCGAAACCATCGAAAGCATGTATTGGTTTTAGCGAAATATCTTTCTTAGGACACCGTGTTGGTCATGGGTTCCTAAAAACAGAAGACCATAATACAAGTAAGATACTTAACATTTCTATTCCTAAGACTAAAAAGCAAGTGCGAAGTCTCTTAGGTCTAATACAATTTTATGGACGATTCATTCCGAATCTGTCCTCCATTATGTCACCTCTTTCTTCCTTGCTAAAGAAAGGGTCTCCTAATGTAGTCCATTGGACTCAAGAATGTCAATCCTCTTTGGATAAGGTTAAAACTATGTTTTCTACTTCACCTATCCTAGTATTGCCTTCTAAGGATAAGACATTTATTCTTCGTAGTGACGCTTCATCCACCGGGATTGGAGCGGCACTAATGCAAGAGTACTCTGGAACTCTGCATCCTGTGATGTATATTTCTCGGAAATTAAATGCCGCAGAGAAGAATTACTCGGTCCTAGACCGTGAATTATTGGCTATGGTTTGGTCAATCCTTAAACTGCAAAGATTTCTTCTGGGCGCGCATTTCATTGTGGAAACTGACCAGAAAGCTCTTACGGCTCTTCAGAGTAAAAATCTGAAGAGCGCGAGATCAACGCGATACGCGATTGCTCTACAGCCATTTCATTTTTTCGGTGCGAGCTATCCGTGGGTCAGAAAATGTGATGGCAGATATTTTGTCTAGATGCCCACATGATTCATAACTGTTATACAACTTTGATACAGTTGTTTCTAGGTTGAAATGTGTACACATATGTAATATATCATATATTGATTGTAACACTACTTAGCGGTTCATTGATATTTATTCACCGCTGATCTTTCAATGTTTTTCGTCTTTGATGATCATGATGTTAAGATATCTTAGATGAAATTTATGTATAAACTAATGTGGAAATTGTGTCATTGCTAATATTGTAGTATGCGTTGGTGACACCTCTCTGGAAATATTTATACTTAGAGAAGTACTTTCTCTAAGGTCATAAAACTTATGCTTATCATCTGCGCATGGTATTGGTGCGTTGTGAGCCTATTGTATGTGCTCCTAGATGTATTTCAAAAAAAAAATGTACCATTTTTTTTCCCGAGGGGTGTGGTAATCTGTTGCGTGCATATTTTGACGCACATATTACAAAAATCGATATGGCTATTTAATATGGGAAAAATATAGACATTCATTCATTTGTGTATGAAAATGCTGTCTATGGTAAAAGCGAGAGAATCCATGTTTGATTCACACTTTTGATTATAGGAGTAATCGTTCTGGATATTGATCCGGCGCAAGGATATTGCGCTTACGTTTGTACTTATTTTTTTAGGGCCAGAAAATATATTAATTTGCTTATTGTGTTTATGGCCTGAATTCATATGTATTACATATTATTAGTACAAGTAGAATCAGTCCTATATTGTATATTTTGGATGGGTAGGAGGGACTAGATTCTTGTTATTCCGGTCGAGCGGAAGTATGAGTTGTCTTGACAAGTCGTGATGAGTTCCGATGTACCGTGATAATGGCGGGTACGCACTTTTCAAAGGGCTGGTAGATTCTTAAGGAAATATGATTCATGAAGTGGTTTTCTTCTAAAGGAGATGGTATCTCTACTATAGTTTATGTTAGAGACTCTCCTAAGGTACGGTACAATGTATAATTCGGACTCCATGTATTGCCAGACCCTATTTTGATGATCTCATGTCGATTCGACCTAGATGGAACATTGTGCTTCGTATCGCTAGGGTCGTGTTTTGTATCGACGAAGATGACAGACTTTCCTGCAGCGGTTATGGCTACGTGAATTAACCTGATCACCGTAGAGCTGTATGGAAACATTTATGAAATCAGTTATATACCCATTATAAATTAACTCTGGCTTATATTCTCCTTCCTATGAATGAGTGAACGACAACTCAGGGAGGCAGCCATGTTAGATTTCGGTCATCATATGTTTTGATCACTGCCAAGAGAACAGATTATTTATCCTATTATCGGACAGTGACAGGGAGATCTCAATCTTGCTAGAAACCCCCTCTTTCGTGGTTTCATAATATATGCTACAAACTATGGACGTCAAATAACTTTAGTTATTTACCGATCTGCCTTCACTGACGCGTTTAGTCAGATAGGGGGATGCGGCCATAATGTATCATGACATTGAACTTTTGATGTACTGCCCATTATTTCTGAATGTGTCATGACTTCAGATCTGCTATGTATACCTACAAATTGATATGTCAACATACCATGATGTACTCGTATGTCCCAGTGTGTACGTCTGAATAAATTGAGTAAACAAAGATTCCAGCAGTCTGCATTGGTGCCTTGTAGACACAAGTGTATGAGTGGTTATATTGGTCAGCACATGAACAGTACACCATTCGCGGTAATCACACTCTACACTTCTACTTCATACATACACCATCCTGCGTCGGTTGAAGTGACCAAGTTTAGGGCCTGCTTCCCCTGGAGCCTTTGCCTTCCCTAACTCAGGACTAGGGTGAGTTACCCATTTACAGCTGGGTAGACTGGAGCATGCCTGATCTCAACAACACACCACTCTTCCTTACAGAGCATACAGACTGACACTTTACAGAGTGGAAAGAAGAAAAGAAACTTTACAGAGATAATATAAGAAATAGTTTTTTTCACGAGTGAGATGGTGGAAAATAATAGAGTCTGTTCCTGACCCTCGAGAAGCTTCTCTCGGTCAGCCTATCTCTACAACAGATCTAGATTAGTCAGACAGTCTACTAGAATATATATATATTAATATATATACCACTCACACACACACACACACACATAAGTGACGACAGTTAGACGCACAGACGTGAAAACTATAACAATGGAATATAGATATTTTGGGACGAGCTGACCGACACACTTGAATAAGTTTATGTACATTTTATTTATCATAAGAATTTCACCACGACCAAGAATTTGAATATCAATCACATATAAATACACATACACATAAGTTAATGAATTACTAAAAGAATAGACCCATAGGTGTAATCCTTTCCCCCTCTGTTGAGCCCACGATCTCGTTAGCAGAAACGTTATAGCCCCAAAGAGTCACAGATTTATACGCTATGGTCTAGGATTTCCCTCTACAGTTAAGAACAGAGTTGATATATTAATATATTCTAAAACATCATTAGCAACAAACTTGCATAAAGAAAACACAAAGTGGGTGCATAAATTATACCATAAGGGAATCACTCAGTCCTGCTTTCTCTCTGTTCATTCACCAGTGGCCACTGACTTTCTTTCTTACCTACAAACTTGATGTCTTGCACCTTCAGGCGCAAACTTTAGGACACACACACACCGTGAATCCGTGTTCTGTTGGATAAAGAGAACCCCAGCTCTGCAGATACAGGTTTCATCCAATGTTCCGGGGAGCGTTCACTTTACAACTATATTTTAGGATTACTGTTTATGTCACTTGAATCAGTTCAGGTAAGAAATTTTAAATGAGCTCACAATGTCAGAATCTCGAGGTGTCCAGTACTTAGGAAATGACAGGTTGGTAACTTCTGTCAATATAAAATTATTGGTCACACCACAATTGTTCAAACGTCGGAAATGTTACTGTTTGTAATTTCGCCACATGGGCTGAATGTACATAAGATTTAGGGAAGAAATATAATCTAGCTCGATAGGCCCAGTTACATCATTTAGTCTTAAAGTTCGTGAGATGGGTACTCTGTCTATTTCTTGATGCAAACACAATGCTAGACAGGCTTTAACTTGTAAACCCACGTATTTAAGTACAAAAATGTTTCTTATAGGTTATTCTCATATATACTGAAACCGCTGGTAGATTTTGGGCTTGACCCATATACTGTATAAAAGAAAAAGAAACATACAGAAACGTAATCATAATATTATACACACATCCTATCCTACCCTCGCGTGAAATATAATATTCACTTCGGTTATTTAACTTAAATCAGAAATTATAAGCTTAGAGCTTGTCTCATCGTTTCAAACTCCCGTGAAATAAACTCTAGTCATTTAAAAAAAAATCAATCATCATGAATTAGAAATACGTACATATTCCATCAATACTCAAATGATGAATCAGTGCATTTACTTAGTTAGTTAATTATATTCTCTGACTGGGTACTAGCAATTTAATTAAATCTATTTATAGCTGAATGAGTTTTTAGCTAGAAATTATAATTTATCCTGCTATCCACTGTAACACAGTAACTAGAGAATTTAGAATGACTGGCAAAACACTCTGCACAAAAATCTAGTGAAGATATAATTCGAACTAACAATTAATCACTCGACAATACTAGTCACTATATTATTACCTCCAAAACAGAACTACAGGCTATCTCCACGAAACTGAAAACTTCACTTATACAGGTATTCTAGAACTCGGCTTGATGTCGAGAAACTAAGAACTTCACTCTACAAGGTATTCTAGAACGAAGCGATCTGTCTTCTGAAACTAAGGAGTACTGAATGAATGAAGTCTAAACTGCTGGGGTTTAAATGTAGGAAAGGAAGAAATTAGCCCAGACTTAATACATTTAACCCCTACGCCCAGATTTACATATTTCCTTGCTCGTTCTGTGAATCAAACGAATTCTTCGCACCAATTTGCCGAGCCCCCCCCGCGCCTTCTGCAGCGACTGACTGCTGAATAAATCGGGGGCCACCAATTTGCCGCTCCTGGGTGTCCTCGCCATTGCTGGCAAGGCGTACAGACTGCTTGGCTTCAAATCGGGCCAGCAAAGTAAGGTGATCAAACTTTTGATCTGGCTACGGTAACGCTGTGCCGTTCACGTAATAGTCATGTTTTAATTCACTTTCTAGCCGATTACGCAATTAGGACTGAGCGCGTCCGGGGATTAACAGGGGCAAGCAGAGCAGCAATAAACCAATGGTCTCATGTATTGCCCGGGCGTGATCGAATGAATCATGTTGTGCTCAGCTAAAGGATCTAGCGAACCGCAAGGAAAATGGCGGTTTCAAATTTTTTGGCGATCCCGTTTGCGAAATGAAAGAAAAGCGCTCTCTAAAAGGACAATCGAAAAATACGTTATAAACTTTAATCATAGATAGCTCGCCACCTTTCTCTGTTGCGTACCAGTATCAGACTCATCGCGTGGTTGTATAAAAAGAAGAAATTGTAGCAGTTCAAAGGAGATGTAGAGAGCGTAGAGAAAGAGAATGAGAGATAGCGCGATTAGATCAGACTGTGTGAAAAGACGAGAGACAGAATTGAAGAGAGGAAGCCTCGTCTTAGGGGAAATGAGAGGAGATCACCTATGCAATCGTTATTTCATCATGTAACGATAAGAGGCTGCAGACTTTCTGAACTGGTCATAAACGCAAACTATGAGCGAGCTCATCGTCTTTGATCTGGTGAAATCTTTCATGGCACCGGGAGATAATTAATTTATAGCTAGGCAAGCAGATCAGCGAAAAGTGATAGACAATGTTTTGTGTTGCTGTTGGCTTACTTATCCCTGTCCTGAGAAATAGAATTAACACAATTCGATTTCAATCGCATCATCAACTGAGCTCGGATACTTAGCTAACCCAGCAACAGAAAATGGAGTTTCTTAAAATTAGAAAGGGAATGACAAAGGGGGATTGGGGGGGGGGGAATTTGATAACAATCATAGCGTAGAGAGACGAAAGAAAAAGGTAAAAGGGAGCGAAAGAAAGGTTAAAAGACAAGAGAGAGTTAGGAATAAAGAAAAGATATATAAAATCTATTAATCATAATATCTCTGCCACACTCTCCTTGCCGTCCCTTTCACAGGAGTAGAGTCTGATACCATTTACAGCTGCGTAAGCTGTATCGCTTTTAAAAAAAGAAGAAATTAGCAGTTCAAAGGGTTAGAGAGGTAGAGAGCGAGAGAGAGAATGAGAGTTATCGCGCAGAGAGGACAGAATGAAGCCAGAGAGAGCACAGAGAGAGACTTAAGATGGATGGTGAGAGGGAGGGGAGAAGGAGCGGCGGCGGAGAGGAGAAAGAGGCGAGGGAGAGGAGGGAGAGAGGATGCACAATGCGTATATATCAAAAAAGAAGGGAAACGTCCCTGCGAATAGGGAAATGGATTAGCACAGGAAGACACGAATTATTTAGAGAGAGAGAGAGAGAGAGAGAGAGAGAGAGAGTGGGTGAGAGAGAGATATGCGAGAGACACAGGAAGGATACTACATAGACAGGAAAGAGAAGGACAGACAGAGTGAAATGGCCTGAGAGAGGAACGAAGTGAACGAAAAAGTGGACAAGGGGGGAGGGGAACTAAAATGGCTACAGAAAGGAGGGAGTGAAGTACAGGAAATTAGTGACAGAGGAAGGACGTAGAAGAGATAATGGAGCATTTATATCACAGCATACTACAATTAATTAACAAACTATGGCCGCCGTGTTATCAAATTCTATCTCCAGGAACATTCAAGAAAAAAAGGCAATCTATGAAAGCTTTCATCTTTTCTTTGTACTAGATCCTACACTGCTCTAACATCTCGACCACAACTAATGAAGATTTAGCAACGATACTAAATTGTGAAAATAAAAAATGATTATCGAGTTCGGTTCCAGCTGGTGCTGGCGACCACGTGTCTACATTTCCTACGAGTACCCTGAAAGCTGTAATGTCATCATGATTTGTTTATTTCCGTATTATTCCTCCCCGCCCTTCAACCATGTGGCTTGGTTATCAGGGGGCGGCTCTTGTGTGTACCGCCCCATTTTATCATCTTGGTTGGGTTGTTATCATTACCAGGTTCCCTCTGTCTCTCTGTCCTGAGTCTCTACTAGCCTCGTCAATTATCTTTACCAAATAAAAAACGATATGACCTGCGAAATTTAGAAATGACAATCAACAGAATATATACTAGACAAGATGGACTGGAGAAGAAAGGAAAAAACGTGATAAAGAAGAAAAGACTGAAAAAGGACCCTTTGATAGAGAGACAAGAAATTAAAAGACCGAGGATCGACTGGAAGCCACGACGAGGGGGGGGGGTGGGGGAGGTGGGGGTCAGCAAGATACAGAGCTACTGGGTAGACATCTGGAGATAGGGGGTGGGGGGGAAAGCAAATGATTCACCACTCCACATGGTATAATGTTTCAGTAGATGTATGAGTAACAGAGAGATGCCCTGTTGATTGATCAGACATGATGAGTGTGTCACAGGAACGTCAATGAAAGGCTCTTTTGTGGATCATATTTCCCACCATCACCCTATGGCAGTTATCATTTTCTTTTTCATTCATGTGTTCTCACCAGCCGCTTTGTATTTGGTAATAAATCAGGCCTTTGCATTCAGGTTTTTGTGCTCTATCTTGGATTAGTAGGATGAAGTCGCTATACACTCTACTCCCGACGGACTTTTTTGCTTGTAGTATACACGCAGAAGTTTGTCCATGCACGGTTGTCCGCAATGGGAAATGGCCGATTATACCCATCATATCACCGGGCAGGCATATGCGTTTATCTCTGAGGCCCGTCGGCCTCCTCCATTACCTTTTGGGAGACGTGAGTAGACGATCCTCTATGATGAAGCACATACATGGGTCGGGGACGATCGGTTCTGAAGGTAGGTCAGTTAGTGTCCAGGTCTGAGAAATGTAGTCCTAAAAAGTAGGTCACACGCACAGGGTGTTATTATAATGATAGCAATCCGTATGCCCCTAGTCCGAAGAACTTGGATTGCACATATAAATATGTCCTGGCGAGTCATCAATATGGCGGGACAAAATCGGGACAGTTATCAGTGCAACTGAAATAGGCTTGGTTGGTGAGTTTCAAGCAAGTGAGATGAGTACACCAGAGAGAGATATTTTACCGCAATGAATGTTGAGTAAAGAAGTAGACAGACGCGTAATGGAATAGATAGTTAATATTTTAAACACGGTTCGGGATGTGTTCGAAATGAAACACCCCGACCCACGGGTTCTGAAAGAGATTCCATTGAGTCCGGAAGGGACGGCCGGATAATACTCTGAATGTGCTATTGGAAAACTCGGCGAAAAGACCATCTGTGATCTGAACTGGAAACTGGAAATATAATCTAGTGAAATCAGAGACACGACACAGAGAGACTGCAGCTCACATCATATGAGCGACTCCCAGAAGCCAGAAAGACACTGTAATTATAATTCCTATATTATAAGTGACAGATCGAAGTATTTGGGAAACTTAAAACCTTAAAAAGTAAGCCCGCCTTTATAAATACAGAGACTGAAAAACTTAAGGGACAAGGACTTTAAATACCAAGACTGGAACCCTATGGAATGGGATCACCCGTCATAAGAGAAACTTTAACAGACCAAGTTTTTGCAGATTCACCCGCCATAAAAGGGATTCAAAATGTCCAGACCAAGTGGTTCGAGAGCATATAACCTAAATTGCTCGTGTCCATTCTACCCTGCGCGAGGAGATATGTGATTCCAAAAATTTGGGGTAAGTGCAACACTTATTTTACAAATGTAAATTTGACGTGTTTTCTTGCTAAGTGGTTATATATGAGGCTGGCAACCTCAACATACGAAAATAGTATATTCATAAACCACTACAACAAGCACCAACGGGCTGATCACCCGTTTGCCAGTCACTTCGATTACGGAAACAACAGCAAATGGATTGATTTGCCGTTGCCCTAAAGACGCCAATAGGCGTGATGGGAAACAATGGCAAAGAAAACCTATCTGCTGTTGCCCTAAGACGCCACTAGGCGTAATGGCCACTGACTGCTTTGACGGTCGGTGGCTAAGGACGGAAGAAGAAGAGACTACAACAAGCGCTGGTGATTTCTTCTGGCTAGTCGTTCGGAAAGCCGACAGCAGAAGTGACCCCCCAGACTCCGAATGGAGCTGTGATGACTGATGATTACATCACATGTGCTTAAAGGTATAATATTTTGTGAGATATATGCACTTTGTTAATTGTAACTAGGCACATCATTATTAGCGCTGTCCAGACACATTTTCCCAGTTAATATCCAGAGGAATATGGTGAATTTTATTCAACTTCCCTGAGCTATACTGTGTACTCGGGAATTTAATTCTTCTGAGAGATTAACATTGGTTGATGGACAGCGAGAATGCGCCTGTTAATTTGCAGCAGAAATGTACTTAGCAGAGGCATTTGTTTTCTATTTTGTCTTTAAAAGTTCGTGGTACAAGACTACTTGTGGTTACAAGCTATCAGACGGTTCGAAGTACTGAAGTTACTACGCCACTCGTGTGAGAGAAGTACACTCATCACCAAGAAGTGACGAAAACCACGGCGACAGGACTCGCCTAGAGTTACGTTTTCTTGTAAAAAAGACGAAAGCAACGGACTTTGATAAATCCTCACCTACGTCTCCGTGACGAAAACTTGTATTTACAGCAAAATTCATCATTCCCTTCTTATTTTAACTGTCAAAGACTAATTCATTATTAAATTTGTTACATGTTGTTTTAAAACTAAACAATCACAGTCGATTCAGTTTTTATACGTATTCTTCTTCCTCGTTCGTCCTGAAAAGGACGTTGGTTGCGTTGTGTCTGTTTACGCCGGAGCTGCGATATCTGCGCCTTTCGGCCGGCACATCCGACTTCAGCACGGCATTTTTTGGGACCGGTTTGCCTTCCCTCTTCGATCCCTACTCTCTCAGCTAGACTGCAGTGATGCAGCCTGTTTCCAGGACCACCACGTGGAGGTTGAGTAGGGTCTTGGTCAGCTCTGGTTCGCTGACCCTGACGCAAGCAGTAAGCTATGGTCGCTGACTGCATTCTCTATTGCTGCGTCTTTGGGTCCCTTTTATACGCATGAAAGCGAACGTTTGATCAAGATTCTTTAAAACATACATCTATATATACATAGATATATTTATATCTATAGAGCCATTACGTATAAGAGGAATTCGTTGGATTGCAC
Organism: Oreohelix idahoensis; assembly: GCA_024509875.1. Taxonomy (NCBI): domain Eukaryota; kingdom Metazoa; phylum Mollusca; class Gastropoda; order Stylommatophora; family Oreohelicidae; genus Oreohelix; species Oreohelix idahoensis. Next base: position 96,064 of record JAMPIV010008914.1, on the reverse strand, counting down.
CAACTGGGGGCTTGAACGGGCTAAAAACCATTGCTTAAATCCTTCACAAGATGTGTAGATCATATATTCACTCTCATGAACATTATAGAGCAGTGCTCAGAATGGCAAAGACAGCTGTACATTAACTTCGTTGATTTTGAAAAGGCTTTTGACAGAATACATAGGGACAGTTTATGGAAAATACTGAGGGCTTATGGAATTCCAAGGTGCATAGTGTCAATCATAAAAAGCCTCTATGCCAACTTTACGTGTAGTGTTGGGCAGAGCAACCTAACCTTTGAGGTGAAGACAGGAGTACGACAGGGATGCCCCTTATCAACTACTCTATTTTTAACAGTCATAGACTGGGTGATGCGCCAGACAACAGAGGGCAGTCCAAGAGGAATAAGATGGACTACATTTTTTACATTGGAAGATCTGGAATATGCAGATGACATTGCACTACTAGCACATTCACATCAACACATCCAGGAAAAAACGGATAGACTTAATAAGTTTAGCCAGCAGGTGGGCTTGAACATCAATTTAAAGAAGTCAGAGGTCATGACGCTCAATGTGAGTAACCCTGAGCCCATATCAGTAAGGAATCAGCAACTGGTACAGACAGACACCTTCACATACCTAGGATGCATAGTAACACCAGACGGCGGGGCAGGCAAAGACATCACTATCAGAATGAATAAGGCAAGAACAGCCTTTTTTAGCCTAAACAACATCTGGAAGTCCTCTCAATACAGCACAAGCATAAAATTAAGATTATATCAGAGCTGTGTGCTTTCTGTGTTTCTCTATGGCGCGGAGAGCTGGAGAGTTACAGAGAAGGAAATGTCGAAATTGTCCTCTTTTTACACAACATGCCTAAGAAAAATTCACCGAATCTTTTGCCCGAATACCATTACCAACCAAGATCTGCTTGCTCGGAGCAAGCAAGAGGACATTCACACCATCATAGCTGGCAGACATTGGTGCTGGGTTGGCCATGTCCTCAGAAGAGACCCCGATGCCATCACAAGAACAGCTATGCTTTGGATCCCTGAAGGAAAACGAAAGAGAGGCCGACCAAAAACAACCTGGCGGAGGACTGTGGAGGCTGAGATGCAAAGAATGAACCAGAGTTGGGGCACTGTACGAAGGATGGACGCCGACCGAGCAAAGTGGAATCAATTTGTTGTTGCTCTACAAGACGACACTAGGCGTGATGGCCACTGACTGCTTTGACGGTCGGCGGCTAAGGATAAAAAAAAAATACCTTCACAAAAGACGACGGACAGATATAAGTAAACCATTGCTCAGACATATGCCGCATGGTTCTTGACTTCTGAATTATCTTGCGAAGACTCACTTCGGATAGAAGCGCCATTACACTTCTATCTACATCTCTGCCAAAGAGTAATTTTGTGCAAAGGTAGACACCTTTGACGACCATTGAGTTGTGGCCACTGTTAGACCACTACTGCAAAGCAGGGGAGGCAATCTGTGACAATTGTCTGTCAGCAAATAGATCATGAGAAATAACGATAGTAAAGAAGTTCTCATGGATGATCAAGAAAAGTGAAGAAGCTACAGGATGGCACTGGTCATGGAGACATGATCTAATGGAAGCTACAGGATGGCACTGGTCTGTAGACATGATCTAATGGAAGCTACAGGATGGCACTGGTCTGTAGACATGATCTAATGGAAGCTACAGGATGGCACTGGTCTGTAGACATGATCTAATGGAAGCTACAGGATGGCACTGGTCTGTAGACATGATCTAATGGAAGCTACAGGATGGCACTGGTCTGTAGACATGATCTAATGGAAGCTACAGGATGGCACTGGTCTGTAGACATGATCTAATGGAAGCTACAGGATGGCACTGGTCATGGAGACATGATCTAATGGAAGCTACAGGATGGCACTGGTCTGTAGACATGATCTAATGAAAGCTACAGGATGGCACTGGTCTGTAGACATGATCTAATGGAAGCTACATGATGGCACTGGTCTGTAGACATGATCTAATGGAAGCTACAGGATGGCACTGGTCTGTAGACATGATCTAATGGAAGCTACAGGATGGCACTGGTCTGTAGACATGATCTAATGGAAGCTACAGGATGGCACTGGTCATGGAGACATGATCTAATGGAAGCTACAGGATGGCACTGGTCATGGAGACATGATCTAATGGAAGCTACAGGATGGCACTGGTCTGGTGACATGATCTAATGGAAGCTACAGGATGGCACTGGTCATGGAGACATGATCTAATGGAAGCTACAGGATGGCACTGGTCTGTAGACATGATCTAATGGAAGCTACAGGATGGCACTGGTCATGGAGACATGATCTAATGGAAGCTACAGGATGGCACTGGTCTGGTGACATGATCTAATGGAAGCTACAGGATGGCACTGGTCATGGAGACATGATCTAATGGAAGCTACAGGATGGCACTGGTCATGGAGACATGATCTAATGGAAGCTACAGGATGGCACTGGTCATGGAGACATGATCTAATGGAAGCTACAGGATGGCACTGGTCACAGAGACATGATCTAATGGAAGCTACAGGATGGCACTGGTCTGTAGACATGATCTAATGGAAGCTACAGGATGGCACTGGTCTGTAGACATGATCTAATGGAAGCTACAGGATGGCACTGGTCTGTAGACATGATCTAATGGAAGCTACAGGATGGCACTGGTCTGTAGACATGATCTAATGGAAGCTACAGGATGGCACTGGTCATGGAGACATGATCTAATGGAAGCTACAGGATGGCACTGGTCATGGAGACATGATCTAATGGAAGCTACAGGATGGCACTGGTCATGGAGACATGATCTAATGGAAGCTACAGGATGGCACTGGTCTGTAGACATGATCTAATGGAAGCTACAGGATGGCACTGGTCTGTAGACATGATCTAATGGAAGCTACAGGATGGCACTGGTCTGTAGACATGATCTAATGGAAGCTACAGGATGGCACTGGTCATGGAGACATGATCTAATGGAAGCTACAGGATGGCACTGGTCTGTAGACATGATCTAATGGAAGCTACAGGATGGCACTGGTCATGGAGACATGATCTAATGGAAGCTACAGGATGGCACTGGTCTGGTGACATGATCTAATGGAAGCTACAGGATGGCACTGGTCATGGAGACATGATCTAATGGAAGCTACAGGATGGCACTGGTCATGGAGACATGATCTAATGGAAGCTACAGGATGGCACTGGTCTGTAGACATGATCTAATGGAAGCTACAGGATGGCACTGGTCTGTAGACATGATCTAATGGAAGCTACAGGATGGCACTGGTCATGGAGACATGATCTAATGGAAGCTACAGGATGGCACTGGTCATGGAGACATGATCTAATGGAAGCTACAGGATGGCACTGGTCTGTAGACATGATCTAATGGAAGCTACAGGATGGCACTGGTCTGTAGACATGATCTAATGGAAGCTACAGGATGGCACTGGTCATGGAGACATGATCTAATGGAAGCTACAGGATGGCACTGGTCTGGTGACATGATCTAATGGAAGCTACAGGATGGCACTGGTCATGGAGACATGATCTAATGGAAGCTACAGGATGGCACTGGTCATGGAGACATGATCTAATGGAAGCTACAGGATGGCACTGGTCACAGAGACATGATCTAATGGAAGCTACAGGATGGCACTGGTCTGTAGACATGATCTAATGGAAGCTACAGGATGGCACTGGTCTGTAGACATGATCTAATGGAAGCTACAGGATGGCACTGGTCTGTAGACATGATCTAATGGAAGCTACAGGATGGCACTGGTCATGGAGACATGATCTAATGGAAGCTACAGGATGGCACTGGTCATGGAGACATGATCTAATGGAAGCTACAGGATGGCACTGGTCATGGAGACATGATCTAATGGAAGCTACAGGATGGCACTGGTCTGTAGACATGATCTAATGGAAGCTACAGGATGGCACTGGTCATGGAGACATGATCTAATGGAAGCTACAGGATGGCACTGGTCATGGAGACATGATCTAATGGAAGCTACAGGATGGCACTGGTCATGGAGACATGATCTAATGGAAGCTACAGGATGGCACTGGTCATGGAGACATGATCTAATGGAAGCTACAGGATGGCACTGGTCATGGAGACATGATCTAATGGAAGCTACAGGATGGCACTGGTCATGGAGACATGATCTAATGGAAGCTACAGGATGGCACTGGTCATGGAGACATGATCTAATGGAAGCTACAGGATGGCACTGGTCATGGAGACATGATCTTGGTCATGGAGACATGATCTAATGGAAGCTACAGGATGGCACTGGTCATGGAGACATGATCTAATGGAAGCTACAGGATGGCACTGTCATGGAGACATGATCTAATGGAAGCTACAGGATGGCATGGTGACAATGATCTAATGGAAGCTACAGGATGGCACTGGTCATGGAGACATGATCTAATGGAAGCTACAGGATGGCACTGGTCTGTAGACATGATCTAATGGAAGCTACAGGATGGCACTGGTCATGGAGACATGATCTAATGGAAGCTACAGGATGGCACTGGTCACAGAGACATGATCTAATGGAAGCTACAGGATGGCACTGGTCTGTAGACATGATCTAATGGAAGCTACAGGATTGGCAGGGAGGGACATGATCTAATGGAAGCTACAGGATGGCACTGAGTAGACTATGAATCTAATGGAAGCTACAGGATGGCACTGGTCATGGAGACATGATCTAAATGGAAGCTACAGGATGGCACTGGTCACAGACATGATCTAATGGAAAGCTACAGGATGGCACTGGTCTGTAGACATGATCTAATGGAAGCTACAGGATGGCACTGGTCTGTAGACATGATCTAATGGAAGCTACAGGATGGCACTGGTCTGTAAGACATGATCTAATGGAAGCTACAGGATGGCACTGGTCATGTAGACATGATCTATGAAAGCTACTGGCAATGGAATGCTACAGGATGGCACTGGTCAGCTGGACAGATCAATGGAAGCTACAGGATGGCAATGGAGAGACATGGAAATGGAAGCTACAGGATGGCACTGGTAATGGAGACATGATTTCTAATGGAAGCTACAGGATGGCACTGGTCCATGGAGACATGATCTAATGGAAGCTACAGGATGGCACTGGTCATGGAGACATGATCTAATGGAAGCTACAGGATGGCACTGGTCACATGGGTCATGGGACATGATCTAATGGAAGCTACAGGATGGCACTGGTTCTATGGTGACATGATCTAATGGAAGCTACAGGATGGCACTGGTCATGGAGACATGATCTAATGGAAGCTACAGGAGGGCACTGGTCTGTGTGACATGATCTAATGGAAGCTACAGGATGGCACTGGTTCATGTACATGATCTAATGGAAGCTACAGGCTGGCACTGGTCTGTAGACATGATCTAATGGAAGCTACAGGATGGCACTGGTCACAGAGACATGATCTAATGGAAGCTACAGGATGGCACTGGTCTGTAGACATGATCTAATGGGAAGCTACAGGATGGCACTGGTCATGGAGGACATGATCTAATGGAAGCTACAGGATGGCACTGGTCATGGAGACATGATCTAATGGAAGCTACAGGATGGCACTGGTCATGGAGACATGATCTAATGGAAGCTACAGGATGGCACTGGTCATGGAGACATGATCTAATGGAAGCTACAGGATGGCACTGGTCATGGAGACATGATCTAATGGAAGCTACAGGATGGCACTGGTCATGGAGACATGATCTAATGGAAGCTACAGGATGGCACTGGTCTGTAGACATGATCTAATGGAAGCTACAGGATGGCACTGGTCTGTAGACATGATCTAATGGAAGCTACAGGATGGCACTGGTCTGTAGACATGATCTAATGGAAGCTACAGGATGGCACTGGTCATGGAGACATGATCTAATGGAAGCTACAGGATGGCACTGGTCATGGAGACATGATCTAATGGAAGCTACAGGATAGCACTGGTCTGTAGACATGATCTAATGGAAGCTACAGGATGGCACTGGTCTGTAGACATGATCTAATGGAAGCTACAGGATGGCACTGGTCACGGAGGCATGATCTAATGGAAGCTACAGGATGGCACTGTCATGGAGACATGACCTAATGGAAGCTACAGGATGGCACTGGTCATGGAGACATGATCTAATGGAAGCTACAGGATGGCACTGGTCATGGAGACATGATCTAATGGAAGCTACAGGATGGCACTGGTCTGTAGACATGATCTAATGGAAGCTACAGGATGGCACTGGTCACAGAGACATGATCTAATGGAAGCTACAGGATGGCACTGGTCACAGAGACATGATCTAATGGAAGCTACAGGATGGCACTGGTCACAGAGACATGATCTAATGGAAGCTACAGGATGGCACTGGTCACAGAGACATGATCTAATGGAAGCTACAGGATGGCACTGGTCACAGAGACATGATCTAATGGAAGCTACAGGATGGCACTGGTCTGTAGACATGATCTAATGGAAGCTACAGGATGGCACTGGTCATGGAGACATGATCTAATGGAAGCTACAGGATGGCACTGGTCTGTAGACATGATCTAATGGAAGCTACAGGATGGCACTGGTCATGGAGACATGATCTAATGGAAGCTACAGGATGGCACTGGTCTGTAGACATGATCTAATGGAAGCTACAGGATGGCACTGGTCATGGAGATATGATCTAATGGAAGCTACAGGATGGCACTGGTCATGGAGACATGATCTAATGGAAGCTACAGGATGGCAGTGGTCATGGAGACATGATCTAATGGAAGCTACAGGATGGCACTGGTCTGTAGACATGATCTAATGGAAGCTACAGGATGGCACTGGTCATGGAGACATGATCTAATGGAAGCTACCCGGATGGCACTGGTCATGGAGACATGATCTAATGGAAGCTACAGGATGGCACTGGTCATGGAGACATGATCTAATGGAAGCTACAGGATGGCACTGGTCATGGAGACATGATCTAATGGAAGCTACAGGATGGTACTGGTCATGGAGACATGATCTAATGGAAGCTACAGGATGGCACTGGTCATGGAGACATGATCTAATGGAAGCTACAGGATGGCACTGGTCTGTAGACATGATCTAATGGAAGCTACAGGAGACATGATCTAATGGAAGCTACAGGATGGCACTGGTCATGGAGACATGATCTAATGGAAGCTACAGGATGGCACATGGTCATGGAGACATGATCTAATGAAAGCTACAGGATGGCACTGGTCATGGAGACATGATCTAATGGAAGCTACAGGATGGCAACTGGTCACAGAGACATGATCTAATGGAAGCTACAGGATGGCAACACTGGTCATGGAGACATGATCTAATGGAAGATACAGGATGGCACTGGTCAGGATGGCACTGGTCACAGAGACATGATCTAATGGAAGCTACAGGATGGCACTGGTCACAGAGACATGATCTAATGGAAGCTACAGGATGGCACTGGTCACAGAGACATGATCTAATGGAAGCTACAGGATGGCACTGGTCACAGAGACATGATCTAATGGAAGCTACAGGATGGCACTGGTCACAGAGACATGATCTAATGGAAGCTACAGGATGGCACTGGTCTGGTGACATGATCTAATGGAAGCTACAGGATGGCACTGGTCATAGAGACATGATCTAATGGAAGCTACAGGATGGCACTGGTCTGGGGACATGATCTAATGGAAGCTACAGGATGGCACTGGTCACAGAGACATGATCTAATGGAATGCTACAGGATGGCACTGGTCATGGAGACATGATCTAATGGAAGCTACAGGATGGCACTGGTGTCATGGAGACATGATTCTAATGGAAAGCTACAGGATGGCACTGGTCATGGAGACATGATCTAATGGAAGATTACAGGATGGCACTGGTCAGGGTGGAGACATGATCTAATGGAAGCTAACAGGATGGCACTGGTCATGGAGACATGATCTAATGGGAGCTAGAGGGGGGCACTGGTCATGGAGACATGATCTAACGGAAGCTACAGGATGGCACTGGTCGCTGTAGACATGATCTCCATGGAAGCTACAGGATGGCACTGGTCTGTAGACATGATCTAATGGAAGCTACAGGATGGCACTGGTCATGGAGACATGATCTAATGGAAGCTACAGGAATGGCACTTGGTCATGGAGACATGATCTAATGGAAGCTACAGGATGGCACTGGTCAGTAGACATGATCTAATGGAAGCTACAGGATTGGCACTGGTCTGGTAACATGATCTAATGGAAGCTACAGGATGGCACTGGTCATGGAGACATGATCTAATGGAAGCTACAGGATGGCACTGGTCATGGAGACATGATCTAATGGAAGCTACAGGATGGCACTGGTCATGGAGACATGATCTAAATGGAAAGCTACAGGATGGCACTGGTTTGTAGACAGGATCTAATGGAAGCTACAGGATGGCACTGGTCTGTAGACATGATCTAATGGAAGCTACAGGATGGCACTGGTCTGTAGACATGATTTCTAATGGAAGCTACAGGATGCACTGGTCATGGAGACATACTGGTCTGTAGACATGATCTAATGGAAGCTTCAGGATGGCACTGGTCATGGAGACATGATCTAATGGAAGCTACAGGATGGCACTGGTCTGTAGACATGATCTAATGGAAGCTACAGGATGGCACTGGTCATGGAGACATGATCTAATGGAAGCTACAGGATGGCACTGGTCTGTAGACATGATCTAATGGAAGCTACATGATGGCACTGGTCTGTAGACATGATCTAATGGAAGCTACAGGATGGCACTGGTCATGGAGACATGATCTAATGGAAGCTACAGGATGGCACTCATCATGGAGACATGATCTAATGGAAGCTACAGGATGGCACTGGTCACAGAGACATGATCTAATGGAAGCTACAGGATGGCACTGGTCACAGAGACATGATTTAATGGAAGCTACAGGATGGCACTGGTCTGGTGACATGATCTAATGGAAGCTACAGGATGGCACTGGTCATGGAGACATGATCTAATGGAAGCTACAGGATGGCACTGGTCTGGTGACATGATCTAATGGAAGCTACAGGATGGCACTGGTCATGGAGACATGATCTAATGGAAGCTACAGAATGGCACTGGTCATGGAGACATGATCTAATGGAAGCTACAGGATGGCACTGGTCTGGTGACATGATCTAATGGAAGCTACAGGATGGCACTGGTCTGTAGACATGATCTAATGGAAGCTACAGGATGGCACTGGTCTGGTGACATGATCTAATGGAAGCTACAGGATGGCACTGGTCTGTAGACATGATCTAATGGAAGCTACAGGATGGCACTGGTCACAGAGACATGATCTAATGGAAGCTACAGGATGGCACTGGTCTGGTGACATGATCTAATGGAAGCTACAGGATGGCACTGGTCTGTAGACATGATCTAATGGAAGCTACAGGATGGCACTGGTCACAGAGACATGATCTAATGGAAGCTACAGGATGGCACTGGTCTGGTGACATGATCTAATGGAAGCTACAGGATGGCACTGGTCTGGTGACATGATCTAATGGAAGCTACAGGATGGCACTGGTCATGGAGACATGATCTAATGGAAGCTACAGGATGGCACTGGTCTGTAGACATGATCTAATGGAAGCTACAGGATGGCACTGGTCTGGTGACATGATCTAATGGAAGCTACAGGATGGCACTGGTCATGGAGACATGATCTAATGGAAGCTACAGGATGGCACTGGTCACAGAGACATGATCTAATGGAAGCTACAGGATGGCACTGGTCACAGAGACATGATCTAATGGAAGCTACAGGATGGCACTGGTCACAGAGACATGATCTAATGGAAGCTACAGGATGGCACTTGTCACAGAGACATGATCTAATGGAAGCTACAGGATGGCACTGGTCTGGTTACATGATCTAATGGAAGCTATAGGATGGCACTGGTCTGGTGACATGATCTAATGGAAGCTACAGGATGGCACTGGTCTGGTGACATGATCTAATGGAAGCTACAGGATGGCACTGGTCTGTAGACATGATCTAATGGAAGCTACAGGATGGCACTGGTCATGGAGATATGATCTAATGGAAGCTACAGGATGGCACTGGTCATGGAGACATGATCTAATGGAAGCTACAGGATGGCACTGGTCATGGAGACATGATCTAATGGAAGCTACAGGATGGCACTGGTCATGGAGACATGATCTAATGGAAGCTACAGGATGGCACTGGTCATGGAGACATGATCTAATGGAAGCTACAGGATGGCACTGGTCATGGAGACATGATCTAATGGAAGCTACAGGATGGCACTGGTCTGGTGACATGATCTAATGGAAGCTACAGGATGGCACTGGTCATGGAGACATGATCTAATGGAAGCTACAGGATGGCACTGGTCTGGTGACATGATCTAATGGAAGCTACAGGATGGCACTGGTCTGTAGACATGATCTAATGGAAGCTACAGGATGGCACTGGTCATGAAGCCATGATCAAATGGAAGCTACAGGATGGCACTGGTCTGTAGACATGATCTAATGGAAGCTACAGGATGGCACTGGTCTGTAGACATGATCTAATGGAAGCTACAGGATGGCACTGGTCTGTAGACATGATCTAATGGAAGCTACAGGATGGCACTGGTCTGTAGACATGATCTAAATGGAAGCTACCAGGATGGCACTGGTCTGTAGATATGGATCTAATGGAAGCTACAGGATGGCCCTGGTCTGTAGACATGATCTAATGGAGCTACAGGATGGCACTGGTCTGTAGACATGATCTAATGGAAGCTACAGGATGGCACTGGTCTGTAGACATGATCTAATGGAAGCTACAGGATGGCACTGGTCATGGAGACATGATCTAATGGAAGCTACAGGATGGCACTGGTCTGTAGACATGATCTAATGGAAGCTACAGGATGGCACTGGTCTGGTGACATGATCTAATGGAAGCTACAGGATGGCACTGGTCTGTAGACATGATCTAATGGAAGCTACAGGATGGCACTGGTCATGGAGACATGATCTAATGGAAGCTACAGGATGGCACTGGTCTGTAGACATGATCTAATGGAAGCTACAGGATGGCACTGGTCCGGTGACATGATCTAATGGAAGCTACAGGATGGCACTGGTCTGGTTACATGATCTAATGGAAGCTACAGGATGGCACTGGTCATGGAGATATGATCTAATGGAAGCTACAGGATGGCACTGGTCATGGAGACATGATCTAATGGAAGCTACAGGATGGCACTGGTCATGGAGACATGATCTAATGGAAGCTACAGGATGGCACTGGTCATGGAGACATGATCTAATGGAAGCTACAGGATGGCACTGGTCATGGAGACATGATCTAATGGAAGCTACAGGATGGCACTGGTCACGGAGACATGATCTAATGGAAGCTACAGGATGGCACTGGTCTGGTGACATGATCTAATGGAAGCTACAGGATGGCACTGGTCATGGAGACATGATCTAATGGAAGCTACAGGATGGCACTGGTCTGGTGACATGATCTAATGGAAGCTACAGGATGGCACTGGTCTGTAGACATGATCTAATGGAAGCTACAGGATGGCACTGGTCTGTAGACATGATCTAATGGAAGCTACAGGATGGCACTGGTCTGTAGACATGATCTAATGGAAGCTACAGGATGGCACTGGTCTGTAGACATGATCTAATGGAAGCTACAGGATGGCACTGGTCTGTAGACATGATCTAATGGAAGCTACAGGATGGCACTGGGTCTGTAGACATGATGTAAATGGAAGCTACAGGATGGCACTGGTCTGTAGACATGATCTAATGGAAGCTACAGGATGGCACTGGTCTGTAGACATGATCTAATGGAAGCTACAGGATGGCACTGGTCTGTAGACATGATCTAATGGAAGCTACAGGATGGCACTGGTCATGGAGACATGATCTAATGGAAGCTACAGGATGGCACTGGTCTGTAGACATGATCTAATGGAAGCTACAGGATGGCACTGGTCCGGTGACATGATCTAATGGAAGCTACAGGATGGCACTGGTCTGGTTACATGATCTAATGGAAGCTACAGGATGGCACTGGTCTGGTGACATGATCTAATGGAAGCTACAGGATGGCACTGGTCTGTAGACATGATCTAATGGAAGCTACAGGATGGCACTGGTCATGGAGACATGATCTAATGGAAGCTACAGGATGGCACTGGTCTGTAGACATGATCTAATGGAAGCTACAGGATGGCACTGGTCCGGTGACATGATCTAATGGAAGCTACAGGATGGCACTGGTCTGGTTACATGATCTAATGGAAGCTACAGGATGGCACTGGTCTGGTGACATGATCTAATGGAAGCTACAGGATGGCACTGGTCTGTAGACATGATCTAATGGAAGCTACAAGGTGGCACTGGTCCCCATGGAGACATGTTCTAATGGGAAGCTACAGGATGGCAACTGGTCCGGTGACATGATCTAATGGAAGCTACAGGATGGCACTGGTCTGGTTACATGATCTAATGGAAGCTACAGGATGGCACTGGTCTGGTGACATGATCTAATGGAAGCTACAGGATGGCACTGGTCTGTAGACATGATCTAATGGAAGCTACAGGATGGCACTGGTCATGGAGACATGATCTAATGGAAGCTACAGGATGGCACTGGTCATGGAGATATGATCTAATGGAAGCTACAGGATGGCACTGGTCATGGAGACATGATCTAATGGAAGCTACAGGATGGCACTGGTCACAGAGACATGATCTAATGGAAGCTACAGGATGGCACTGGTCATGGAGACATGATCTAATGGAAGCTACAGGATGGCACTGGTCATGGAGACATGATCTAATGGAAGCTAGCCCACAGCTCAACGAATGTGTATACATAAATAAACAAACTAAGTATTCTTACCCAGAAGATCTAGTGCTGTATCTTAGGTCTCTGAGGAGACAAAGATACCACTGCTTCGGTTATGCATGTCATAAGGGACTAGTATGATGAAGTTGTACATGGGGTTCGCAGTTTCATCCTGGAGAATATATTGCTACAAATTCCACTACACAAGCATATGAAGTACTTTGATACGGGCTTATATCATGGTGGCCAGGTGAAGCAGTGCTTCCATGCTCCTTAAGCAGCTACAACACACATTCGTCTATCGAGGTATTTAAATAAAACAAGACTGGTTGAGATGTCACGGAGATTGGGTATAGAATTCCACACAGAAAAGACAAACACGACGAGAATAACTGACAAACTGACAAAGTTTGGAGAAACACCCCTACACTTGTGGACGCATACACACACACACACACACGCATATATATATATATATATATATATATATATATATATATAATATAATATATATATATATATATATATATATATATATATATATATATTCTTCTTCTTCTTCCGTCCTTAGCCACCGACCGTCCAAGCAGTCAGTGGCCATTACGCCTAGTGGCGTCTTAGGGCAACAGCAGATAGGTTTTCTTTGCCATTGTTTCCCATCACTGAGTAGTATACCATGTGCAACTTAGGTAGCATTCAGGCGGCGGCGTGTGACTTTTATATAGCAAAATACTCCGATCGATTTCAGGCGGTGGCGTTTCAGGCGGCGGCACATGACTTTTATATAGCGATATATTTTAGCGGCGGGGCTTCCTCTGACGATCAGACGTATGACTTTTTATATAGCAATAAATTTGTTCGGCAACGACGGGTGTGTTTGTTTATACATGTATACAATATATATAAAAAATATAAAAAATCGATAATGACGGAAAATATAAAAAATCGATAATAACGGAAAATTTAAAAAATCGATAATGTTGGATTAGTAGGGGTTTTTGAAGTGCCTTTTTTGTGCGGGCGAGGGTGACGATGTAGCTGGTGGGTTAGGGGGATTTTTGTGTGATGTTGGGTGTGTTTGTTTATACATGTATACAATATATGTATAAAAAATATAAAAAATCGATAATGTTGGGTTACTAAGAGGGTTTTTGAAGTGTCTTTTTTGGGCTGGCGTGGGTGACGATGTAGCTGGTGGGTTAGGGTGGATTTTTGTGTGATGTTGGGTGTGTTTGTTTAGACATATAGACATACATATATACATTCATATATACAGAGATGTGGTGACGTTGTCAGGATGCATCTGTGGTGATGGCGGCTTAGGTTACTAAGGTTTTTTTTAAGGGAACGGGTATTGTTTTTTGACTGGCGGTGATGACTCATGGGTGTGTGCTGGGGTGTAGCTGGTGGTTGTATGTATGATGCAGGAGTGAACTGTTAGATAGAAGTATATAGTTAATGATCTCTTTTAAAAGAATACTTGAGTTAAAGAGGAAAATATTTGAGAGGTGGGAGTGAAGAGGCGTCGGTGACGAGGTACGGGTGTAATGTAGCAGGTGGGGTTAGGTTAGGGGGGATATTTTTGTGTGATGTGGTATAGTTTTGGAGGTGGAAGAGAGATATTTTAATCTGTAATGTAGCAGGTGGGGTTAGGTTAGGGCGGAGTAGTAGGGTGTGTGTTGTGGAATTGTTTTGTTATGTGTGTTGGTGTGTGTGTGTTTATATGTCTACATCCGCGTGACTTTTATATAACGAAAATGTGTTGGAGGAACGTGGAGGAGGAGAGGTCTTGGAATATAGTAATATATAAGTTCATTAATGGCGGGCGTGTTGTGTGATGATTATTTTACAAACAGTTATACGTACATATTACAGATAGGTAGCCGATATTACAACAGTTAGATGCTATTTAGTTATACATATATAGAAATATAAAAGAGAAAACACTAGATACATTTTATATATTTATTGACAAAGTTAGTTGATCTATGGGTGACATATAACCGCACTTCTTTTCGTATACCCCTTGGAGCTCTCAGAACACAGGTGGTTCGGTTTACTTGGCGAGTCTGTCAATGCACGTTTTGTCTTGTTCGTTCAACGAGGGGGTCAAATAGGAAGATTTCCCTTTTAGTCTTCTAAGTTTGTCACTGCTGGGTTGACTTTTGTCAAACTTTTTTTGGCGCAACGTGTGATGCAAATCTGCCTCCCGCTCGCAGCATAACGAAAAAGAGACGTTGGATGGGCGGGTTTTTGCAGAGGTGTTTTAACGTGACACCAGGTACGGAAATCACATCTTTGAGCATATCTACCCCTAGGTCCGCGTAAAAACTAACGTGTTGTTCTAACGCTGTGTGTGGCTAGTGATGAGAATATAAGACGCTGAGAGGTGAAGTTTGGTCGTAGACAACTACTCACTAGGAAATGCCCGTGAGGTGGTAGAAATACCCCCTCGACACGATAGAAATATGCCCTCGAGATGATATAAATATACCCTCGACACGACAGAAATATACCCTCGACACGACAGAAATATGTATGTGTAATGATAGAAAATATGACCTCGACACGACAGAAATATGCCCTCGACACGACAGAAATATGTATGTGTAATGATAGAAAATATGCCCTCGACACGACAGAAATATACCCTCGACACGACAGAAATATGTATGTGTAATGATAGAAAATATGTCCTCGACACGACAGAAATATGCCCTCGACACGACAGAAATATGTATGTGTAATGATAGAAAATATGCCCTCGACACGACAGAAATATACCCTCGACACGACAGAAATATGTATGTGTAATGATATAAATATGTCCTCGACACGACAGAAATATGCCCTCGACACGACAGAAATATGTATGTGTAATGATAGAAAATATGACCTCGAGACGACAGAAATATACCCCCGAGATGATAGAAATGTGACCACCGGTTTTGGGAGAAAACTTTAGATATCACCCACCAAAGGATTTTCGCACGTGTAATAAAGGGGGGTCTCGATAAAATTTACTCTCTCGACCTTCACTCAGCTCTCCAAAGGTTTAAGTATTGCATCACTTCTTGGCATGTTCACCTAGTTAGTGGGAGCCGTCACCTACAAAGAGGTATGACCCCACCTGCAAGGGGTGGTCCTGGAAACAGTCTGTAGCAGTGCAGTCTGGCTGATCGAGTGCGGCTCGCAATGGGAAGGCAAAAGCGGTCCCTAAACAATATCGGGTTGTAGTCGGTTGTGTCGATCGAGAGGTGGAGATATCACAGCTTAGAAGGGAGTTTTGAAGCGAGTTGAGGTTTTGTGTTTTCTTTTGTAGTGGTGTGGGTGAGGTCGGGAGGTTTTTTGTGTGATGTATTGTACCGGTAGTGTGTTTGGTTGTAGGTATCTTAATTGTGTGGTGTAGTTTGTGGGGCTGTCGAATCGTGGGGTGTGCTGGGGTGGTGGGTGATATCTAAAGTTTTCTCCCAAAACCAGTGTGTCGGTATTTTAATTGTTGTATCTACAATATGTATATTTCAGAGTGTCATAGTTTTAGAAACCATACTAGTTTCTACCACCATCGAACTTGCGTCCTGGTTAGTGTGTGTGTGTGGGTTTATTTTACATATAGTCGTGTCAGGTATACATATACAAGATGTTACAGCAGTATTTCGCTAAATATCAAGCTAAAACATATCTCAAACGCATTGTAGGTCGCTTGACACCTGCCAAGCCTTATTTGCTCACTAACAGCAACTTGCTTAATGAAAGGCTAATCGATTGTGTTATAGCGGCTTTAAGCTAGGTTGTGAAACGGTTTGAGACACGATTCGTGGTGACAGATGGTTACATACTCAGAAACCTAAGCGATACTCAACGTGCTGTTGAACAAATTTCAGTGTTAGCTTTCTTGGTTTCTATAGAGGCCAAACTAATAAATTATCTGTAATGTTTAAATATCTTGTTAAGGTATTTATCTCTATAATCATTTGCGTATGACACACAATAACAGAACAGATTTTGTGTGTGTTTTATTAGCGTATAGATACACTACGCAAAAGTGATCTCACCAGAACTTTGTTATCTATGTGGCTGGTGTCGTAGTCTTGTTACAAACCTCTGCAAGGTGGTTTAGAAGTAACTTATCTTTTTATTGGCCAGGAGTTATGTTATTATCGTTTACATGTTTTGTAAAAATTTGATTTGCTCCAGTCAACTTTCAGCAATTAGGTTACACTTGACTTGAGAAGAAGGTCTTTTTTGGGGGGACACTTTGACCCCCATTTTTTCCTGATCCGCTATAGAATAAAGAGGAAATTGACAGACTTAAAAGTATTACCTGTTATAGAGGCAGATGAGTAAGGCTTCGGATGATGGAGGCGGTTTTGGTTTTGTGTTGTGTTGTGTGTGTATATGGGTCACGGGGTAGTTTTCTTTATTATTTATATTATAGCATGAGTAATGGAAAATCTACTTACCCCAATGTTCAGTTAATGTTATGTAAATAGCATGAACCGTAAACAATTTTTGCAGTCTCCAACATTGTTTAATATTGGGAAAGTATACCCACGCTGAATAAAAACAAATAGACAATTTATTGAACACACCCGTAGAGATATATCTTGCAGGTAGACTAAGAGTATGTCAGCAACGTAAACACGTACTTAGCGTTTCAATATGTAACTGATTCATGGGATTGTAGACAGTTTCATACATTTTAAGAAAAACCCAACAAACACGTGTTTGTACCCTCACTAGAAAGACTAACCGGATCGATGACCCGCGCAAATCAGCGATCGTGATTTCTGTTCACGTCACTCATACACACTCCATTATATTGTATGTTTCAAACAACAAATATGCCCCTAACGTGAGAATCACTGTTTCAAGAACGTAAGATTCGTGCTAAAAACGTGAGAACCAACCAACATGTATTGAGAAGCAAGAATTTGAGAACCTTTGGTGTTAAACATTGTGACAACGTCTAAAAAAACAATGTGAGAAAGTACTGTTCAAGAACTTGAGAACCACTGTGTTTAAAAAACATTTACAAAAATATAAGTGTCTGTTTGGTTACATTCTTTTTGAGTTGAACGACACGCTCACGCCTCGAAAATTTCAGAAAGAGAGAGAGAGAGAAAGAGAGATAGGAGAGAGAGAGAACGACACGAACGAGCTTTATTTCAAAGGGTTGAGAATTGGTCACGCAGACCCGTCTAACATTCTGCCTTCCTTTCGCTCACCTTTCATGCAGTACACCTTTCAATAGCACATGTTTTTTTTTGGTCAATATTTAAGCATACAAACATTATCGAGGTAAAATAATCATACATTTGTAACATGTAGACATAATCAAATTTAAGGGGGGAAAAAATTATTAATTAAAATACAGTAACAAAAATTAATACCTTAAAAGAGAAAGCGAGAAAAGAGAGAGAGAGGAGAGAGAGATAGAAATACATTCTCGTAACATGTAGACATAATCAAATTTAAGGGGGGAAAAATTATTAATTAAAATACATTAACAAAAATTAATACCTTAAAAGAGAAAGCGAGAAAAGAGAGAGAGAAAGAGAGAGAGAGAAAGAACGAAAGAGAGAAAAAGAAAGAGAGAAAGATAGGAAGAGAGAAGATCTTGCGAGAGAATAAAACACAGTCTTATTTTTAGGCTGTTTATGAAAGGAAAGAAGTGTTAACAGACCTGCCCGCTGCAGGCTGTGACAGAAAAGATATTGATTTAAAACCACGCGCATTCGAAACAGGTGACAATTTTTGTTTTCAGTTAAAATAACGGAGATTTAAGTACTAACGTGTTTGGTAGTTTGCACCATAGCAAGGCGTTTTTCTTTGTGTAGCTAATGGTATGTTCTAAATAATATTTTTAATGTGATAAAAGTGTTTATTAATTTTTGCGTTATCAGATTCTGTCTTTTTTTATTTGTTATGTTAACACAAATAAATCTCACATAAATAACAAACGGATAAGTTTTAGTCTCTTTTTTCCTAGCACATAATCGGTTAGTCTTATCAAAAAAATATGTTATGTCAAGATAAAAAAATACAAATTTAGTATCTGAGTTAACATAAAACACACAGTTATTAAGCTGAGTTAACAGCTTAACGGATAGACTATTTTGAAACAGATTTTTTAGCAACACGGGATTAGCGAAAAATTCGAATGCACAGACATACCTTTTAAATAAAAAACAGATATTTAATACGACACACGCATAAACGAGCAACTAAACCTTTTTATAATTTTATTAAACAGAATTATTTTAACAACCTAACACAGAGTACCGAATACACACACACACACACACACACACACACACACACACACACACATACACACACACACACACATTTAGACCTTTGTGTAGGTTATGTCTTCACAGTGTCTGTTAAGAAAAAATATGCCTAGCGAACAACAACGGTCAGATATTTAAACAGAGAAATAACAGCTATATATTTAACATTCTAACGTGTTTCTCACTTTTTTTTGTTAAGTTTTTATTTCAAAAATACTTTGTTTGATACTCTATTTTATTTTATTTTTGTAAAACTTTTGTTTAAAATGGTTGGTCGCAAAGAAAAAAGTTATCTCTAACGGCTTTCTTTCCTCGTCAATAAACCATCTGCCCGCATTACAAATAAACGATAATTGGATTTATGCTGGAACATAACGAAACAGACATCGAATTAGAAACATCTGTCACTAGGTAAATAACGGCTCTCGATTTTTTCGAAGGACTCAAGTAGTAGTAGGGTATGCGCAACTTAGGTAGTATTCTACCCCTCCATCTTGCCCCGCCTCTTCCTATTATCTCCCCCTTGTTAGCTCAAATCCGCCATCTTGTTATCTCCCCCTTGTTGGCTCAAGTCCGCCATCTTGTTATCTCCCCCTTGTTAGCTCAAAGCCGCCATCTTACCCCCTTGTTAGCTCAAATCCGCCATCTTTTTTATCTCCCCTTGTTAGCTCAAATCCGCCATCTTTTTTATCTCCCCTTGTTAGCTCAAATCCGCCATCTTGTTATCTCCCCCTTGTTGGCTCAAGTCCGCCATCTTGTTATCTCCCCCTTGTTAGCTCAAAGCCGCCATCTTACCCCCTTGTTAGCTCAAATCCGCCATCTTTTTTATCTCCCCTTGTTAGCTCAAATCCGCCATCTTGCCCCAAATTATCTCCCCCTTGTTAGCTCAAGTCCGCCATCTTGCGCCGCGCGCCTGCAGATTGCGCTTATATAAAAGTCACGCGCCTGCAGAATTTTTGCTATATAAAAGTCACGCGCCTGCAGCGCGCCTGCAGCGCGCCTGCAGAATGCGACCTAAGTTGCGCATACCCTACTACTACTTGAGTCCTTCGAAAAAATCGAGAGCCGTTATTTACCTAGTGACAGATGTTTCTAATTCGATGTCTGTTTCGTTATGTTCCAGCATAAATCCAATTATCGTTTATTTGTAATGCGGGCAGATGGTTTATTGACGAGGAAAGAAAGCCGTTAGAGATAACTTTTTTCTTTGCGACCAACCATTTTAAACAAAAGTTTTACAAAAATAAAATAAAATAGAGTATCAAACAAAGTATTTTTGAAATAAAAACTTAACAAAAAAAGTGAGAAACACGTTAGAATGTTAAATATATAGCTGTTATTTCTCTGTTTAAATATCTGACCGTTGTTGTTCGCTAGGCATATTTTTTCTTAACAGACACTGTGAAGACATAACCTACACAAAGGTCTAAATGTGTGTGTGTGTGTGTATGTGTGTGTGTGTGTGTGTGTGTGTGTGTGTGTGTGTGTATTCGGTACTCTGTGTTAGGTTGTTAAAATAATTCTGTTTAATAAAATTATAAAAAGGTTTAGTTGCTCGTTTATGCGTGTGTCGTATTAAATATCTGTTTTTTATTTAAAAGGTATGTCTGGCATTCGAATTTTTCGCTAATCCCGTGTTGCTAAAAAAATCTGTTTCAAAATAGTCTATCCGTTAAGCTGTTAACTCAGCTTAATAACTGTGTGTTTTATGTTAACTCAGATACTAAATTTGTATTTTTTATCTTGACATAACATATTTTTTGATAAGACTAACCGATTATGTGCTAGGAAAAAAGACTAAAACTTATCCGTGTTGTTATTTATGTGAGATTTATTTGTGTTAACATAACAAATATAAAAAAGACAGAATCTGATAACGCAAAAAATTAATAAACACTTTTATCACATTAAAAATATTATTTAGAACATACCATTAGCTACACAAAGAAAAACGCCTTGCTATGGTGCAAACTACCAAACACGTTAGTACTTAAATCTCCGTTATTTTAACTGAAAGGGAAAATTGTCACCTGTTTCGAATGCGCGTGGTTTTAAATCAATATCTTTTCTGTCACAGCCTGCGCGGGCAGGTCTGTTAACACCTCTCTTTCCTTTCATAACAGCCTAAAAATAAGACTGTGTTTTATTCTCTCGCTCTCTCTCTTCTCTCTTCCTATCTTTCTCTCTTTCTTTCCCTTTCTTTCTATCTCTCTCTCTCTCTCCTCTCTCTCTCTCTTTTCTCGCTTTCTCTTTTAAGGTATTAATTTTTGTTACTGTAGGTAATAATTTTTCCCCCCTTAAATTTGATTATGTCTACATGTTACAAATGTAGTTCTATCTCTCTCTCCTCTCTCTCTCTCTTTTCTCGCTTTCTCTTTTAAGGTATTAATTTTTGTTACTGTATTTTAATTAATAATTTTTCCCCCCTTAAATTTGATTATGTCTACATGTTACAAATGTATGTTATTATTTTACCTCGATAATGTTGTATGCTTAAATATTGCTAAAAATACATGTGCTATTGAAAGGATACTGCATGAAAGGTGAGCGAAAGGAAGGGCAGAATGTTAGACGGGTCTGCGTGACCAATTCTCAACCCTTTGAAAATAAAGCTCGTTCGTTCGTTCTCTCTCTCTCTCTATCTCTCTTTCTCTCTCTCTCTCTTTCTATCTTTCGAGGCGCGTGTCGTTCAACTCAAAAAGAATGTACCAAACAGACACTTATATTTGTTGTAAATGTTTTTTAAACACAGTGGTTCTCAAGTTCTTGAACAGTACTTCTCACATTGTTTTTTATTGTCACAATGTTTTACACCAAAGGTTCTCAAATTCTTGCTTCTCAATACATGTTGGTTGGTTCTCACGTTTTTAGCACGAATCTTACGTTCTTGAAACAGTGATTCTCACGTTTTTAGCATATTTGTTGTTTGAAACATACAATATAATAAGTGTGTATGAGTGACGTGAACAGAAATTCACGATCGCTGATTTGCGCGGGTCATCGATCCGATTTCTTTCTAGTGAGGGTACAAACACGTGTTTGTTGGGTTTTCTTAAAATGTATGAAACTGGTCTCGACCATGAATCAGTTACAGATTGTAACGCTAAGTACGTGTTTAGTTGCTGACATACTTTAGTCTACCTGCAAGATATATCTCTACGGGTGTGTTCAATAAATTGTCTATTTGTTTTTATTCAGCGTGGTCTTTCCCAATATTTTTTATGTTGGAGACTGCGATTGTTTACGGTTCATTTACATAACATTAACTGAACATTGGGGTAAGTAGATTTTATTACTCATGCTATAATATAAATAATAAAGAAAACTACCCCGTGACCCACTACACACACACAACACAACACAAAACCAAAACCGCCTCCATCATACCGAACCTTACTCATCTGCCTCTATAACAGGTAATACTTTTAAAAATATATTTTCCTCTTTATTCTATAGCGGATAGGAAAAAATGGGAATTCACTCAAGAGTGTTTATAAAAAGACCTTCTTCTCAAGTCAAGTAGTAACCTAATTGTGTGAAAGTTTTGGAGCAATCAAATTTGTTACAAAACATGTAAACGATAATAACATAACTCCTGCCAATAAAAATGATAAAGTTACTTCTAAACCACCTTGCTGTTTGTAACAAGACTACGACACAGCCACATAGATAACAAAGTTCTGGTGAGATCACTTTTGCGTAGTGTATCTATACCTAATAAAACACACACAAAATCTCCTGTTATTGCTTACGCATACGCAATATTATAGAGATAATACCTTAACAAGACTATTTAAAACATTACAGATAATTTATAGTTAAAGCCTCTATCAAACCAAGAAAGCTAACACTGAATATTTGTTCAACAGCACGTTGAGTATCGCTTAGGTTTCTGAGTATGTAACCATCTGTCACCACGAATCGTGTCTCAAACCGTTTCACAACCTAGCTTAAAGCCGCTATAACACAATCGATTAGCTTTTCATTAAGCAAGTTGCTGTTAGTGAGCAAATAAGGCTGGGCAGGTGTCAAGCGACCTACAATGCGTTTGAGACTAGTGTTTTAGCTTGACTATTTAGCGTATAACTGCTGTAACATCTTGTATATGTATACCTGTCTATATGTAAAATAAACAACACACACACTACCAGGACGCAAGTTCGATGGTAGAACTAGTACTGGTTTCTAAAACTTCACTCTGATCTATACATATTGTAGATACAACAATTAAAATACCGACACACAAAAAACCCATACCCCAGCACACCCCACGATTCGACAGCCCCACAAACTACACCACACAATTAAGATACCTACAACCAAACACACTACCGGTACAATACATCACACAAAAAACCTCCCGACCTCACCCACACCACTACAAAAGAAAACACAAAACCTCAACTCGCTTCAAAACTCCCTTCTAAGCTGTGATATCTCCACCTCTCGATCGACACAACCGACTACAACCCGATATTGTTTAGAGACGGCTTTTGCCTTCCCATTGCGAGCCGCACTCGATCACCCAGACTGCACTGCTACAGACTGTTTCCAGGACCACCCCTTGCAGGTGGGGTCATACCTCTTTGTAGGTGACGGCTCCCACTAACTAGGTGAACATGCCAAGAAGTGATGCAATACTTAAACCTTTGGAGAGCTGAGTGAAGGTCGAGAGAGTAAATTTTATCGAGACCCCCCTTTATTACACGTGCGAAAATCCTTTGGTGGGTGATATCTAAAGTTTTCTCCCAAAACCGGTGGTCACATTTCTATCATCTCGGGGGTATATTTCTGTCGTCTCGAGGTCATATTTTCTATCATTACACATACATATTTCTGTCGTGTCGAGGGCATATTTCTGTCGTGTCGAGGACATATTTATATCATTACACATACATATTTCTGTCGTGTCGAGGGTATATTTCTGTCGTGTCGAGGGCATATTTTCTATCATTACACATACATATTTCTGTCGTGTCGAGGGCATATTTCTGTCGTGTCGAGGACATATTTATATCATTACACATACATATTTCTGTCGTGTCGAGGGTATATTTCTGTCGTGTCGAGGGCATATTTTCTATCATTACACATACATATTTCTGTCGTGTCGAGGGCATATTTCTGTCGTGTCGAGGTCATATTTTCTATCATTACACATACATATTTCTGTCGTGTCGAGGGTATATTTCTGTCGTGTCGAGGGTATATTTATATCATCTCGAGGGCATATTTCTATCGTGTCGAGGGGGTATTTCTACCACCTCACGGGCATTTCCTAGTGAGTAGTTGTCTACGACCAAACTTCACCTCTCAGCGTCTTATATTCTCATCACTAGCCACACACAGCGTTAGAACAACACGTTAGTTTTTACGCGGACCTAGGGGTAGATATGTTCAAAGATGTGATTTCCGTACCTGGTGTCACGTTAAAACACCTCTGCAAAAACCCGCCCATCCAACGTCTCTTTTTCGTTATGCTGCGAGCGGGAGGCAGATTTGCATCACACGTTGCGCCAAAAAAA
Organism: Oreohelix idahoensis; assembly: GCA_024509875.1. NCBI lineage: Eukaryota > Metazoa > Mollusca > Gastropoda > Stylommatophora > Oreohelicidae > Oreohelix > Oreohelix idahoensis. The sequence continues at coordinate 71,299 of JAMPIV010008914.1, read as the reverse complement.
GTTTGACAAAAGTCAACCCAGCAGTGACAAACTTAGAAGACTAAAAGGGAAATCTTCCCATTTGACCCCCTCGTTGAACGAACAAGACAAAACGTGCATTGACAGACTTGCCAAGTAAACCGAACCACCTGTGTTCTGAGAGCTCCAAGGGGTATACGAAAAGAAGTGCGGTTATATGTCACCCATAGATCAACTAACTTTGTCAATAAATATATAAAATGTATCTAGTGTTTTCTCTTTTATATTTCTATATATGTATAACTAAATAGCATCTAACTGTTGTAATATCGGCTACCTATCTGTAATATGTACGTATAACTGTTTGTAAAATAATCATCACACAACACGCCCGCCATTAATGAACTTATATATTACTATATTCCAAGACCTCTCCTCCTCCACGTTCCTCCAACACATTTTCGTTATATAAAAGTCACGCGGATGTAGACATATAAACACACACACACCAACACACATAACAAAACAATTCCACAACACACACCCTACTACTCCGCCCTAACCTAACCCCACCTGCTACATTACAGATTAAAATATCTCTCTTCCACCTCCAAAACTATACCACATCACACAAAAATATCCCCCCTAACCTAACCCCACCTGCTACATTACACCCGTACCTCGTCACCGACGCCTCTTCACTCCCACCTCTCAAATATTTTCCTCTTTAACTCAAGTATTCTTTTAAAAGAGATCATTAACTATATACTTCTATCTAACAGTTCACTCCTGCATCATACATACAACCACCAGCTACACCCCAGCACACACCCATGAGTCATCACCGCCAGTCAAAAAACAATACCCGTTCCCTTAAAAAAAAACCTTAGTAACCTAAGCCGCCATCACCACAGATGCATCCTGACAACGTCACCACATCTCTGTATATATGAATGTATATATGTATGTCTATATGTCTAAACAAACACACCCAACATCACACAAAAATCCACCCTAACCCACCAGCTACATCGTCACCCACGCCAGCCCAAAAAAGACACTTCAAAAACCCTCTTAGTAACCCAACATTATCGATTTTTTATATTTTTTATACATATATTGTATACATGTATAAACAAACACACCCAACATCACACAAAAATCCCCCTAACCCACCAGCTACATCGTCACCCTCGCCCGCACAAAAAAGGCACTTCAAAAACCCCTACTAATCCAACATTATCGATTTTTTAAATTTTCCGTTATTATCGATTTTTTATATTTTCCGTCATTATCGATTTTTTATATTTTTTATATATATTGTATACATGTATAAACAAACACACCCGTCGTTGCCGAACAAATTTATTGCTATATAAAAAGTCATACGTCTGATCGTCAGAGGAAGCCCCGCCGCTAAAATATATCGCTATATAAAAGTCATGTGCCGCCGCCTGAAACGCCACCGCCTGAAATCGATCGGAGTATTTTGCTATATAAAAGTCACACGCCGCCGCCTGAATGCTACCTAAGTTGCACATGGTATACTACTTATATGTATATGTATGTATATGTATGTATATGTATGTATATGTATATATGTATATATATACTGCTCAAAAAAAGTTAAAGGCCACTTTCAATTTTTAGGTCATTTCAACTATGCTGTTTTTTTAAAAAACCTGAACACTCAGTCAAAAAAGTTTTGCTCCATTTTGTTGCATGCTTAAACAATGTTTGTTAATCTGACAATAAATCAAATCTGTGTTACGTGTGTGTACCTCCAAGGTCAATCAAATGTACGTGGTGGAAAGGGAAATAATGCATGTTTGAAAATGCTTCCTATGGTAAAGCCTGTTGATAACATTGCTGAAATTTGCTTTTCACGTGCAAGTCGTGACTATGGTGAACACATTTCACCCACTTTTCGGAAGGACCGGGCAGTGGGTATGTTTGTAACATTTACCATTTTAGCCATGGCTCAGCTAAGACGCTTGACCAATGTTGACAGATGGAGAGCGATGGCATGGCTGCAGGATGATGTAGGGCTGCGAGAAGTTGCTAGGAGATTAGGAGTTGCCCACTCTGTCATACAAACTCTGCGTGATCGTTATAATGCAACCGGCAGTGTCGCAGAACAACGCAGGTCAGGACTCCAAGGTCTACCACAAGACGGCAAGACACGCTGTATATGTATGTATGTATGTATGTATGTATGTATCTTGGCACAACGTGTAGAAAGTTGACAGAATGGAAGGTGAAATCAAAATAACAATACAAAAGTCAAGAGCAGCTATTATTGCACTGAGGAGATTTTATTGCACTGGGAAATATGTGGAGATAAAAAGAAATCAAATCCAACCCAAATAAAACCATCCTAGTTTCATGTGTCCGTGGAATTCTTCCATGTGCCTCTGAACCACAGAGAACAGCCAACATCGAGAGCCAGAAAGTTCTAGACTTTCATAAATGGCTGCGTGTGTAGCACAGAAGGTTTAACTTTGCATGACGATATCACCAATGTGGAACTGATGGATGGAGCCAGACAAATACTACGTGAACAATCCATAAAAAAAAATGTCGGTGCACAAAGGAAATCAGCAGATAGCGTTACAAGGCAGTTCTTGATTTCATAAAGTTGTGCCTGAAAACATACCTTTATGTTTATCTAATTTTTATTTACTGTTTACAGGTCTCGGTTTTCCCTTCCTTATGTGTTATGAATGTTTATATAATACCAAAACCTACCCTCTGTCCTGTACTTACTGTTCTTAGTCTTCTATCATTTACTAGACACAGTATTAGGGTCTTTGTCTTGTGTGGACTGACCTATACTGTATAATAAGGGAACAACAGAAGTGATTGCGTCATTATTAGGCTGGACTGCCCATGGTAACATTTCCGGTGTTATGTGTTGCCGGTCGCACTAATGACCCGTCATCGAAGCATCATTTTTTGATGATGCTTAGATGGCAGGGAGGATAGTGTGATTTGCTTGCATAGCTAGGCGGGGTTGTCGCACGGAAGGTCCTGGGTTCGAATCCTGGGTAAGCCACTCACTTCTGTTGTTTTTCTGTTGTCTAGTTTTCTACTTCTTTATTTCTTACGAGTGCCTGAAAACATACCTTTATGTTTGTCTAATATTTATTTACTGTTTACAGGCCTCGGGTTTCCCTTCCTTATATGTTATAAATGTTTATATAATAGTCGAGGGTTTGACGTGAGCTTTCTAAAGGACGATGCCCCACTCACAGGTTAAAGATGATAATAATGAAAATAATGTTACGAACACACAAACAAGATAACTGGACACACGAACAAGATAACTGAACACACAAACAAGATAACTGGACACACAAACAAGATAACTGGACACACAAACAAGATAACTGGACACACAAACAAGATAACTGAACACACAAACAAGATAACTGAGCACACAAACAAGATAACTGAACATACAAACAAGATAACTGAACACACAAACAAGATAACTGGACACACAAACAAGATAACTGGACACACAAACAAGATAACTGGACACACAAACAAGATAACTGAGCACACAAACAGGATAACTGGACACACAAACAGGATAACTGAACACACAAACAAGATAACTGAGCACACAAACAAGATAACTGGACACACAAACAAGATAACTGGACACACAAACAAGATAACTGGACACACAAACAAGATAACTGGACACACAAACAAGATAACTGGACACACAAACAAGATAACTGGACACACAAACAAGATAACTGGACACACAAACAAGATAACTGGACACACAAACAAGATAACTGGACACACAAACAAGATAACTGGACACACAAACAAGATAACTGGACACACAAACAGGATAACTGAACACACAAACAAGATAACTGAGCACACAAACAAGATAACTGAACATACAAACAAGATAACTGAACACACAAACAAGATAACTGGACACACAAACAAGATAACTGGACACACAAACAAGATAACTGAGCACACAAACAAGATAACTGGACACACAAACAAGATAACTGGACACACAAACAAGATAACTGAACACACAAACAAGATAACTGAGCACACAAACAAGATAACTGAACACACAAACAAGATAACTGAGCACACAAACAAGATAACTGAGCATACAAACAAGATAACTGAACACACAAACAAGATAACTGAGCATACAAACAAGATAACTGAGCACACAAACAAGATAACTGAACACAAACAAGATAACTGAGCACACAAACAAGATAACTGAGCACACAAACAAGATAACTGAGCACACAAACAAGATAACTGGACACACAAACAAGATAACTGGACACACAAACAAGATAACTGAACACACAAACAAGATAACTGAGCACACAAACAAGATAACTGAACACACAAACAAGATAACTGAGCACACAAACAAGATAACTGAACACACAAACAAGATAACTGAGCACACAAACAAGATAACTGAACACACAAACAAGATAACTGAACACACAAACAAGATAACTGAACACACAAACAAGATAACTGAGCATACAAACAAGATAACTGAACACACAAACAAGATAACTGAACACACAAACAAGATAACTGAGCATACAAACAAGATAACTGAACACACAAACAAGATAACTGAACACACAAACAAGATAACTGAACACACAAACAAGATAACTGGAAAAACAAACAAGATAACTGGACACACAAACAAGATAACTGAACATACAAACAAGATAACTGAGCACACAAACAAGATAACTGAACACACAAACAAGATAACTGAGCACACAAACAAGATAACTGAGCACACAAACAAGATAACTGAGCACACAAACAAGATAACTGAACACACAAACAAGATAACTGAACACACAAACAAGATAACTGAACACACAAACAAGATAACTGGACACACAAACAAGATAACTGGACACACAAACAAGATAACTGGACACACAAACAAGATAACTGAACATACAAACAAGATAACTGAGCACACAAACAAGATAACTGCACACACAAACAAGATAACTGAACACACAAACAAGATAACTGGACACACAAACAAGATAACTGGACACACAAACAAGATAACTGAACACACAAACAAGATAACTGGACACACAAACAAGATAACTGAACACACAAACAAGATAACTGGACACACAAACGAGATAACTGGACACACAAACAAGATAACTGGACACACAAACAAGATAACTGAGCACACAAACAAGATAACTGAGCACACAAACAAGATAACTGGACACACAAACAAGATAACTGAACACACAAACAAGATAACTGGACACACAAACAAGATAACTGAACACACAAACAAGATAACTGAGCACACAAACAAGATAACTGAGCACACAAACAAGATAACTGAGCACACAAACAAGATAACTGGACATACAAACAAGATAACTGAACACACAAATAAGATAACTGAGCACACAAACAAGATAACTGAGCACACAAACAAGATAACTGGACACACAAACAAGATAAATGAACATACAAACAAGATAACTGGACATACAAATAAGATAACTGAACACACAAACAAGATAACTGAACATACAAACAAGATAACTGAACACACAAACAAGATAACTGAACACACATATAAAATAACTGGACACACAAACAAGATAACTGAGCACACAAAAAAGATAACTGAACATACAAAAAAGATAACTGAACATACAAACAAGATAACTGGACACACAAACAAGATAACTGAACACACAAACAAGATAACTGAACATACAAACAAGATAACTGGACACACAAATAAGATAACTGGACACACAAAAAAGATAACTGAACACACAAAAAAGATAACTGAACACACAAAAAAGATAACTGAACACACGAAAAAGATAACTGAACACACAAACAAGATAACTGAACACACATATAAAATAACTGGACACACAAACAAGATAACTGAGCACACAAACAAGATAACTGGACACACAAACAAGATAACTGGACACACAAACAAGATAACTGGACACACAAACAAGATAACTGAACACACAAACAAGATAACTGAGCACACAAACAAGATAACTGAACATACAAACAAGATAACTGAACACACAAACAAGATAACTGGACACACAAACAAGATAACTGGACACACAAACAAGATAACTGAGCACACAAACAAGATAACTGGACACACAAACAAGATAACTGGACACACAAACAAGATAACTGAACACACAAACAAGATAACTGAGCACACAAACAAGATAACTGAACACACAAACAAGATAACTGAGCACACAAACAAGATAACTGAGCACACAAACAAGATAACTGGACACACAAACAAGATAACTGAACATACAAACAAGATAACTGAGCACACAAACAAGATAACTGAACACAAACAAGATAACTGAGCACACAAACAAGATAACTGAGCACACAAACAAGATAACTGAGCACACAAACAAGATAACTGGACACACAAACAAGATAACTGGACACACAAACAAGATAACTGAACATACAAACAAGATAACTGAGCACACAAACAAGATAACTGAACACACAAACAAGATAACTGAGCACACAAACAAGATAACTGAGCACACAAACAAGATAACTGAGCACACAAACAAGATAACTGGACACACAAACAAGATAACTGGACACACAAACAAGATAACTGAACATACAAACAAGATAACTGAGCACACAAACAAGATAACTGAACACACAAACAAGATAACTGAGCACACAAACAAGATAACTGAGCACACAAACAAGATAACTGGACACACAAACAAGATAACTGAGCACACAAACAAGATAACTGGACACACAAACAAGATAACTGGAAAAACAAACAAGATAACTGGACACACAAACAAGATAACTGAACATACAAACAAGATAACTGAGCACACAAACAAGATCACTGAACACACAAACAAGATAACTGAGCACACAAACAAGATAACTGAGCACACAAACAAGATAACTGAGCACACAAACAAGATAACTGAACACACAAACAAGATAACTGGACACACAAACAAGATAACTGGACACACAAACAAGATAACTGGACACACAAACAAGATAACTGGACACACAAACAAGATAACTGGACACACAAACAAGATAACTGAACATACAAACAAGATAACTGAGCACACAAACAAGATAACTGAACACACAAACAAGATAACTGCACACACAAACAAGATAACTGAACACACAAACAAGATAACTGGACACACAAACAAGATAACTGGACACACAAACAAGATAACTGAACACACAAACAAGATAACTGGACACACAAACAAGATAACTGAACACACAAACAAGATAACTGGACACACAAACGAGATAACTGGACACACAAACAAGATAACTGGACACACAAACAAGATAACTGAGCACACAAACAAGATAACTGAGCACACAAACAAGATAACTGGACACACAAACAAGATAACTGAACACACAAACAAGATAACTGGACACACAAACAAGATAACTGAACACACAAACAACATAACTGAGCACACAAACAAGATAACTGAGCACACAAACAAGATAACTGAGCACACAAACAAGATAACTGGACATACAAACAAGATAACTGAACACACAAATAAGATAACTGAGCACACAAACAAGATAACTGAGCACACAAACAAGATAACTGGACACACAAACAAGATAAATGAACATACAAACAAGATAACTGAACACACAAACAAGATAACTGAACACACATATAAAATAACTGGACACACAAACAAGATAACTGAGCACACAAAAAAGATAACTGAGCACACAAAAAAGATAACTGAACATACAAAAAAGATAACTGAACATACAAACAAGATAACTGGACACACAAACAAGATAACTGAACACACAAACAAGATAACTGAACATACAAACAAGATAACTGGACACACAAATAAGATAACTGGACACACAAAAAAGATAACTGAACACACAAAAAAGATAACTGAACACACAAAAAAGATAACTGAACACACGAAAAAGATAACTGAACACACGAAAAAGATAACTGAACACACGAAAAAGATAACTGAACACACGAAAAAGATAACTGAACACACGAAAAAGATAACTGAACACACAAACAAGATAACTGAACACACAAACAAGATAACTGAGCACACAAACAAGATAACTGAGCACACAAACAAGATAACTGGATATACAAACAAGATAACTGAACACACAAATAAGATAACTGAGCACACAAACAAGATAACTGAGCACACAAACAAGATAACTGGACACACAAACAAGATAACTGAACATACAAACAAGATAACTGGACACACAAACAAGATAACTGAACACACAAACAAGATAACTGAACATACAAACAAGATAACTGAACACACAAACAAGATAACTGAACACACAAACAAGATAACTGAGCACACAAACAAGATAACTGAGCACACAAACAAGATAACTGAGCACACAAACAAGATAACTGGACATACAAACAAGATAACTGAACACACAAATAAGATAACTGAGCACACAAACAAGATAACTGAGCACACAAACAAGATAACTGGACACACAAACAAGATAAATGAACATACAAACAAGATAACTGGACATACAAATAAGATAACTGAACACACAAACAAGATAACTGAACATACAAACAAGATAACTGAACACACAAACAAGATTACTGGACAAACAAATAAGATAACTGAACACACAAACAAGATAACTGAACATACAAACAAGATAACTGAACACACAAACAAGATAACTGAACACACAAACAAGATAACTGAGCACACAAACAAGATAACTGAGCACACAAACAAGATAACTGAGCACACAAACAAGATAACTGGACATACAAACAAGATAACTGAACACACAAATAAGATAACTGAGCACACAAACAAGATAACTGAGCACACAAACAAGATAACTGGACACACAAACAAGATAAATGAACATACAAACAAGATAACTGGACATACAAATAAGATAACTGAACACACAAACAAGATAACTGAACATACAAACAAGATAACTGGACACACAAACAAGATAACTGAGCACACAAAAAAGATAACTGAGCACACAAAAAAGATAACTGAACATACAAAAAAGATAACTGAACATACAAACAAGATAACTGGACACACAAACAAGATAACTGAACACACAAACAAGATAACTGAACATACAAACAAGATAACTGGACACACAAATAAGATAACTGGACACACAAAAAAGATAACTGAACACACAAAAAAGATAACTGGACACACAAAAAAGATAACTGAACACACAAACAAGATAACTGAACATACAAACAAGATAACTGGACACACAAATAAGATAACTGGACACACAAATAAGATAACTGGACACACAAAAAAGATAACTGAACACACAAAAAAGATAACTGAACACACAAAAAAGATAACTGAACACACAAAAAAGATAACTGAACACACAAAAAAGATAACTGAACACACAAAAAAGATAACTGAACACACGAAAAAGATAACTGAACACACAAAAAAGATAACTGAACACACAAACAAGATAACTGAACACACAAAAAAGATAACTGAACACACAAAAAAGATAACTGAACACACAAAAAAGATAACTGAACACACAAAAAAGATAACTGAACACACAAAAAAGATAACTGAACACACAAAAAAAGATAACTGAACACACAAAAAAGATAACTGAACACACAAAAAAGATAACTGAACACACAAAAAAGATAACTGAACACACAAACAAGATAACTGAACACACAAAAAAGATAACTGAACACACAAAAAAGATAACTGAACACACAAAAAAGATAACTGAACACACAAAAAAGATAACTGAACACACAAAAAAGATAACTGAACACACAAAAAAGATAACTGAACACACAAAAAAGATAACTGAACACACAAAAAAGATAACTGAACACACAAAAAAGATAACTGAACACACAAAAAAGATAACTGAACACACAAAAAAGATAACTGAACACACAAAAAAGATAACTGAACACACAAAAAAGATAACTGAACACACAAACAAGATAACTGAACACACAAAAAAGATAAACTGAACACACAAAAAAAGATAACTGAACACACAAAAAAGATAACTGAACACACAAAAAAAATATAACTGAACACACAAAAAAGATAACTGAACACACAAAAAAGATAACTGAACACACAAAAAAAAGATAACTGAACACACAAAAAAGATAACTGAACACACAAAAAAAGATAACTGAACACACAAAAAAAGATAACTGAACACACAAAAAAGATAACTGAACACACAAACAAGATAACTGAACACACAAAAAAGATAACTGAACACACAAAAAAAGATAACTGAACACACAAAAAAGATAACTGAACACACAAAAAAGATAACTGAACACACAAAAAAGATAACTGAACACACAAAAAAGATAACTGAACACACAAAAAAGATAACTGAACACACAAAAAAGATAACTGAACACACAAAAAAGATAACTGAACACACAAAAAAGATAACTGAACACACAAAAAAGATAACTGAACACACAAAAAAGATAACTGAACACACAAAAAAGATAACTGAACACACAAAAAAGATAACTGAACACACAAAAAAGATAACTGAACACACAAAAAAGATAACTGAACACACAAACAAGATAACTGAACACACAAACAAGATAACTGAACACACAAACAAGATAACTGAACACACAAACAAGATAACTGAACACACAAACAAGATAACTGAACACACAAACAAGATAACTGGACACACAAGTAATGGTCATTAAGAACTACGAAAATAAAAATACAGACAGAGTCGATAATAAAAAAAAGATAGCACGACACACACACAAAAATTGAATAATAATCATTAAGAACAACGAACATAAAAATACGGACAGAGACAAGAGAAGAAAGCTGGTTCATGTTGTAAAAAATGTCTCCACGACATGAGTCTATAAAGCGTCGTGGGGAGATATATAGGGTGATGGAGAAGTCATTTCCTTTGTTGAAATTGTTATTTCTTCACTTCTTTCCAATTAATTTATGTGAAAAAAGCATCAAAATAAAAATAAGTTAACTGTCATTGTATTACGTATAAGGCTTTGTGACATTAATGTTGGTGGGGAGCTTTCTTATCGCTGGACACACCAGGTCGCAGTCGATATTATAGGTAATACCCTTTTTTTATATTTATTTATTGTTCTCATGTGTCCTTCTGTTAAGAAATAAAATTAATATGTTATGATATATTGCCGCAAGCAAGCATTGTATCCATTTATTCGAGGAGACGTGCCGATTAGTGGTAACGCATGTTTTGTACGATTTTTAACGTGTATTGAACACCGTTTGGAAAATGACGTAGCGCGGTTCACGAGAATTTATGGTAACGACTAATCATCGGGGCTTTTTGTCTGTTTCAGTCGTCCAAGGAGGGCGTGTTTTTTTCCGAGCTTCCATGACTTGCGGAAATATGTGCATTTTCTATGTGGAATGTTATATTTTCGGAGGCCGCCACTTGTTTTAACGTCCGTTCTGAACTTATGAAGAAGTTCTGCATATTAATGTTACCTAGAGATATTGTTCTAGTGAAGCTTAACTGACATTGTTGGCCTCATTACTTGGGTGTCTGTGATTGGCACGCACCTACAAGTATAACGGCCAGAATTGTATTCAAGAGGACGAAGTTATATATATATATATATATATATATATATATATATATATATATATATATATATATATATATATATATATATATATATATATATATATATATATATATATATATATCCTTCTTCTTCTTCTTCCGTCCTTAGCCAACGACCGGCAAAGCAGTCAGTGGCCATTACGCCTAGTGGCGTCTTAAGGGCAACAGCAAATAGATTTTCTTTGCCGTTGTTCCCATCACGCCTAATGGCGTCTTTAGGGCAACGACAAATCAATCCGTTTGTCGTTGTTTCCGTAATCAAAGTGACTGGCAAACGGGCTGATCAGCGCGTTGATATATATATATATATATATATTATATATATATATATATATATATATATATATATATATATATATATATATATATATATATATATATATATAGATATATATATATATATATATATATATATATATATATATATATATATATATATATATATATATATATATATATACTACTCGTCAAAAGTCAAGGGCCACTTAGAAAAACCTTGGTTGAAACCATAAAACAAATCTGATATAAACGTAATTGGTATCAGTCAAAAACGGCATTTATTGAATACCAAATTGACATGTCACGTAAAGAAATGGAAACACACATTCAAACGCAATGAAGCTGTGAAGTGTGTCACCCACCTTTTCAAAAAGTCACACAATAGATATTGGACAAATAGACATTTCAAAATCGGGTATGACCACCGTTTGCAGCAAGGCATTCAAGACAGCGTAGACGCATCGAGTCCACAAGGGTCCGAAGAGTATCATGAGGAACAGCTTGCCATTCCTGAAGCAGAAATGCAGTCAGCTGTGCAACATCCATTGACAGGGGGTGATTTGTTGACAATCTTCGACCAAGGACATCCCAGAGGTGCTCAATCGGAGAAAGGTCAGGTGAATGAGCTGGCCACGCCATCCTGATGATCCCATGTTGCTGAATAAACTCATTCACAACACGAGCTCGATGGGGTCGAGCGTTATCATCTTGGAGGATGGCATTACCACCTATGACCTCCAGAGCAGGCTGAACAATTGGTCTCAAGATTTCGTTCTGGTATCGTGGGCCGGTCAAGTTGCCTTGGATGATGTAGAGTGGGGTCCTGCTGTGTCTGTAGAAGCCTCCCCAGCCCATGACAGAACCCCTACCATAACGATCCACCTCTCGAATTGTGTCATCAGTAAATCGCTCCCCTGGTCGTCTCCAAACTCGAATCCTGCCATCATTGAATGACACAGTGAAGCGAGATTCATCAGTGAAGAGAACTTGACTCCATTGTTGCCTTGTCCATCGGATGTGCTCGCGACACCAAGCAACACGGGCTCTGCGATGAGCAAGAGTAAGAGGGATTCTGACTGCAGGACGTCGAGCAGCCAGTCCAAATTCGTGTAAACGTCTGCGAATGGGGCTTTGACTGACATTAACGTTTACAGTTTGTCTCAGCTGACATCTTAGAGTGGAACAAGTCACTGTTCGATGGCGCAGGGCTGACAACAAGAGGTACCGGTCATCATGTCTATTGATGCATCTAGGGCGACCTGGCCGGTGGCGATCCTCCACACTTCCTTTGGCCTGAAATCTCTCCAAAATTCTTTGGATAGTAGAGTGTGACACTGCAAGCCGTCTAGCAACCTCACGGACAGATAAACCACTTTCAACCCACGCTATAGCCCTCATTCTTTGTAAGGTGTCAAGACTTCTTCTCGGTGGCATGGTTTTTGCAAGTGATGAAACTACCTTAAGTCTGCTGATTGTAAAACAAATTAAGAGTGAACTCTGTTCACGAAAAGTCGTCATAGCACGTGGAATGTCAATCAGCACGATAACTTCACCTGTTTGGTTGTACGGAAGTTTGAAGAAACAGATTAAAAATGTGAATTTATGGTCAGCAAACCAAATTGCACGTGATCACCATGGTTGTCGGTGAGTTGTTTTTATGCTTAACGTGCATAGAGGACTGTCAGAGGAAGATATTGCACCCATTTTTACTAAAAACTTCCTTCATTTAATCATTCTATGCGCTTATAATAAAAGTGTATTGAAAATAATAGGGTGGCCCTTGACTTTTGACGAGTAGTATATATATATATATATATATATATATATATATATATATATATATAATATATATATATATATATATATATATATATATATATATATATATATATATATATATATATATATATTTGCATCAACATGTATGCTTGCTACCATGCCTAGTGATTTTGGTTAAGGACGTAATGGACACACGTTGGGTATGAGGAGGCAGTTCTCTGAATGATTCTCCATGTCTAATCACTATTGAAGAACTTATTTCATTTATTTATGATGTGGACCTATACCCCGTCGAGGTTGTGTGTTTATTGACAGTTTCTTGTCCTGTACCCGAGTGCCTTCGTGTTTTGTCAGCATGATGTCTACCACAACACAACAACAGAGAATATAATAATACGATATACAACAACAGAGAATATAATATAATAATACAATATTCAACAACAGAGAATATAATATAATAATACAATATACAACAACAGAGAATATAATATAATAATACAATATACAACAACAGAGAATATAATATAATAATACAATATACAACAACAGAGAATATAATATAATAATACAATATACAACATACATCACGAAAAAACAAGATGCTTTAACACCTTCTTAGCGCTCACTATCTTTCCTGTCCATGACGAAGTCCTTGTGGTGGCAACGTTGGATATTTTCTTTATCTTTTGTCGCAGTAAGACGACCTACATATTAAACATTTTTTTTTTCATATCCATCTACCACCTAAATGTCACACCCGAATGTGAGATGCAGTCTGTTTAGTGCACAATTTTATTGTGGGGAGCAATGTTTCTGTCTTGTAACATCTGTTGATTGGTCATGTTAGATTGTGTTTTATTTTATTATGTTTGACGGATAAACAAAATTATCAAAAATACATTTATTTATCAAATGGCATCTATTGTTCCGTGTCATGATCTTTGTTTCATTTATATGCAACGGATACCATTGAGGAAATCAAAATTCAAACTAGGAGATGACTATCAATATCCGTGTACTTCAGCTGTACTTGTATATGCGAACACTACCACTTCACTGTTACATTTAAGCTGCAGTCGCTCGTAAAACAATCGGATGTTAACAACTTGACTACCCTTTAAAACAAAACAAAAATAACAAAACAAACATGAACACCTGAGTTTAGAAAGCTGTCCGTCAGATAAGGTCGAGACGTGTTATTAAATCAAAGGGCGTAAGCAAACGCATTTGTACGCCCTAGGTAAATAGAATACAGAGGTGCCTCCCCCCTGATAACGAATATAGAAGATGACTGTATATCTACTGCGATGCAACTTGGTCGACGACTTCTTGACGCGAACGTCACCACAGATACCCTTTTCGTGCCCGTCACCAGAGCAGACGACTTGGATCCTCGCGTCACGCGTCACTTGCGCGCGGAACACGACATCGGACTCATAGAGGGACTAGTCTCGCACACTCTAGAACAATCATCTACCCATAAACTTAGTGCGAAACCACAACACTTCTCTAACCATGAGGCAGTCCAGACACCAAGGTACAGATCTCGAGAGACTGCATCTTCCTGTTCATTGTATTAGTACTATTCTCTTGATACCAACCTTTTCGATAGATCTACCTGTGACATGTCACAATCTTAAAAGAACTCTGTGTGCGAGAGAGTGAATCTGCTCAATGCGCCTATATCTCTTCGCTTCTTCCATCCTTCAGTCTATGTTGATTAGATCTTAGCTATTTCTTAACTATACTACGGTCTATAGATCATAACACGTCTACAATACTAAAATGTCTACTTCTCATCATCGCGTAGTCATCTCGCTCTATCTACCTGAGTTGCATCATGTACTATCTCTGGCGAGTAGTGAGCTGTTCAAGCTGCTTGCCGATTGCATATAGACATGGGATTGATTTTAAATTTTAGTTAGGTGCTCCATCATTTAGAGACACGACAGTGCACCATCTTGAACTTATAGCTATATTGCACTTTCTATGCCATAGGAGTTATTTACACGATCTTCGCAATCTCTTAGGTGACATCGTCAGGGTCTGTGAGCAAACATTTACCGACTTCATGGGAGATCCGACGTGTTCTATACTGAGATCTATTATTGAGAGTGTCTTTATATATGGACAGTAGATCGGACAATTAGGTCTTATTTGTATAGGTCTCGGCACTCATCTGTCTCGAGATGCGAGGTTAGTAGACAGCATTGAGTGGAATTTGCGTGGAGCTAGTGTGCTTTTCTTGATCTCTCTTATAGAGTAGGATAGTTCTGACGGGGTGACAGGTTCAAGTCATTTTACAGCACTGGTGTATGATTCATAGTCACAACGTCGAGGTTTCGTCTTATCTAGACAAGTCCGTTCTTAGCAACACTACTTGAGTATTATTCAGAGGATATACCTGAGAACAGGTTACACTTGTTGTGGGTTGTCTACAGATAGGGGCGATGCAATGGTAGAGCAGCATTCTCTACAGTCTCATGGCGGTCTGATCTTGAGGGTAATAGTAGTAGAGGGGACAGGATCTCATGCTCCATAGATATGAGTATGATTTAGGGTTCTATCTTCTGAATCTTTAGATACGACCTACACGTTTAGAGGCAGTGTATATTGTGAGTAGCGTGTAGTTGAGGCGGGTGGATTCTTATGCACGATTTATCTATGGGGGGAGTTAGTTTGGGTGTTACGGGTGGTGACTATCTTTACTAGTTAGGTTAAGCGGTTTTTAGGCTGTATAGATCAGATCTACTTCTATTGCCTATGCATAGAGAATCCAGGAGGCGTAAATCGAGATTTCTAGTGTGATTAGTTATTTCGATAACTATGGGGGTGATTCTTTTAGATCATCCTGAGTGACTACTTAGAGTGGCACTCTGAATATTAGAGATCAGCGGGAGGGAGGTGGTGAGGACAAGGAGAGCGGAGATAGGTTGATCGTGATGTGTGTGAGTCTATCTTCAGTGGTGTCTGTTCAGTATGTGTTACAGTGTTTTCGAAACATGGTTGGTTATTTGATGCGAGAGTTCTTGGAAGAGAGGTGTATCTATAGACTGAGATGTGTAGACAGCAGGTGGAGAGAGACGATCTCATTATGGACTCTCAGACTTTGGAGGGGGGCTATCGTCTGAATTACTAACTTCGACGGGCTATATTATCTAACTTGGTGTACTTGTAGATGGAGATGACTGGAGTCAGGGAGATCTGGTGCACTATATCAAAGGATGTGTATGTCATATTGGAACTTTTATGTAACGTGTTCGAGTCATGCACATGACATGCAGCACTTTCACTCAACATTATTTCTTTGGATTTTTAGAAAGTGCGATACTGTTCGTCACTAAGAGGTATAACGGAGGTCTATAGCGTGGGGCAAGTCTTTTAGGAGGTGGGTCAAGAAAAAATGTAATTAGTGGGGGAGGGAGTGTGATATGTTGTAACTCAATCTCATGATGAGGTGCGAGTTGTTTCACTACATGAGTGTTTATATGTCCATTTTTATCTTGGAGCGAGAGCTAGTATTTAGGATGTGAGTAGAGTTGCGATTTTCTTTGAGTGTATGTTGTCTGAGGACTTTATAATTATTTCTTGCGAACACTTTCTTTGTGCGAGAGAGTATCGACTCTGGGGGCAAGTACACATCTACACAGAGGGTGGGGGTAGATAGTCATGCGGTGTGGGTGGGGTTTTGGCTACACTATCTTGGCGTGATCAGGGATTGGCTAGAGATTGCTTTATTGGATAAAGAGATTCTATTCATGGTGTGGCTAGGATGACTACATATGGGTGAGTCTATCACATTAGGAGGATGTCTGGAAGGCAGGTACGGAGCTTATCTCAGGCATTATAAGGCTCTATTTTATCGAGGTGTTCAGGTAGATGCGTGATTCTTGAGTCTATTTCTTGCATTCGTTAGCATGTTACTCTTTTTTGTGTGTTACAGAGAGTAAACTGGTGTGCGAGGTGGAGTATGGAGCAGTATTTATGTTTTGCGATGTACAACACTATGGTGTCTATGGGTGTATATCTGACAGCGTGTACCATATTGGGGTTCTCGGTAGATTATAGTTGTGTTGTGTCTAGGGATGAGGCCTGGTTCTGTTACTGGTGACGGGAGAGGTGTGTGGATGGTGAAGAAATGGGGGTCTTATACGAGATATGAGAATTGACGCTATGATATTTTATCATTATGAAATGGTGTGATAGTACACTTGACATATATCATTCTCTTTCTACTAATGTATCTAGGTCTGGGTTTTAGGTCTTTATATGTGTGGGCACACATGATTGTGGCGCGAGTGGTTAGGGGACTAGGGATTATCTAAGAGGAGAGATCGGAGATTCTCTGACACGTGCGGATGTGAGGTAACATTGTATATTATGGGGGTGGTGGGTACACAGTTCTGGGATGACGCGTGATGGCGAGTATCGGTTGTTTTGCTTAGTCTGTCCTGTGGTATTTATCTAGCGGTCCACTTCCTGTTGATGAAATTAAGATTTTGATATAGTTGTCAATACTCGTCTCACACAATAAGAATAATAGATTGATGGAGATTCCATCATGAGGAGGAGGTGGTATAGTGATATCATGGTCGATTGTCCAGTGTAATTACAGTGAGTCGCACAAAGGACTGGTGTGTAGGTAGTGTTTGGCACACACTTTCGCTCAATGATGAGTGAGGAGGGATGGCTTATAGTGTCTCTTATTTCTATCACATTACGGAGGATTAGCTTTGACTATACATTCTTTATTTTGTGGATCGAGATTCTGATACTGAATAGCGGTCTAGTGCTAATACTAGTGTCCTAGTGATCTAGTCCTTTGATGACACTGAGACCGGTAATCTTGGCACGCACTAATGAGATGGTCTCATATCTTTAGTATCTTGCTCGCGGAGTGTGATGGTGTACGGGGGGTTTGTGGTATCATTATTATATTCAGGTGTAGTTTGGGACTATGTGATTTGGGTAGTTCATACTCACTTACGTTTCTTAGGGTGGCACTGAAGGTGACGTTTCTTTCTTCGGATCTCTGTGACTCGTTATAATCTTCTATAAATCTCAACACTTTTTCAAGATATGTGGTCATAGGTTAGAGCTGTGTGTTTGTTGCGTGGTCAGTTAATTGATACATAAGAATTGTAACGCTCTATTAAGACTAATCAGTGTACTCTTACATTGATAATTGTACTTTCAGATCAGATGCTCATCTGGTAAGGACATCTCTCACTGTATTCTCTGAGTATTTTGAAACTATTGTACACAGTCTTTGGCATCAGAATAATATTTAAGTCGAGTTCTGTAGTGTTAGGAGTGAGAGATACGGTGACTACTTAGTGCAGATCTGTAGGGGCTGAGGACGTGACTTTAACATAGTCTTACATGCAACATTATGTCTGTTTATAATGATGCTGATCGAGATAGAGTAAGATTGGACATAGTGGGACGAGAGTGAGTGAGTTTTCTAGTGCGTTTTGTGAGATACTGATCTTGTGTCTATCTGATCTCGTTCTATTATTTTGTCTTACTTTTTAATTTGTTTTTATTTTCTTTTTTATATGAGTGTGAGTCATTGTATAGAATTATCTACGAGCAGGGGATTCGAGTATATGATCATGTATTTTTATTCTAGTGATTCAGAAGTAAACAGGGACGGATATGAGTTTCATTGAACGTCATCTTAATAGGAAGGATGAGAGGCCAGAGGGTGAATATAGAAAACAAATGGTGAACGTATAAACAGAGTGACAGGGTGATAGGGATGTGGTAAGGGGGTTATCATACAGATCTGTTGTATTTGATAAGGACTAAGGTTTAAGTAGACAATTACATGAGATATAAGTACAGTAATGGAGGTATAATATACTTCAAGGTGACACGAGAGGGTGGGTTCTGTCGGAAGGTGTGGTGTGTAGTGCAGGTGTCAAGAGTGAGGAATCAACATACAACAACTCTCGAGTGCGGTTAGCAGTAGAGACATAGATAGTCACAGCGAAGTTATGTATAATGTAGTTGTCTCTGGGGAGTGACTAGCTCATCCAGGTCGAGGAAACTGATCACATCAGTTGTTAGTGACTAAGAACATGTGTTCACAGGATCATGATAGTTGTCAGTAGTATCTCTGATGCTCGACTCGGGAAGAGTGCAGAAAAACACATCTGTAGCGCGGACACACAGGAGGGAAGAGCAACATGGGACCGATGTTGAACTTATGAGCTGCGACAAGTTTTAGATTTGGTCAGATACGAGTTATAGTATAGGTTGAAGTGGTCCTTAGCAGTCAGGGAACACGCCTCTGATGATGATATTATAACATATTATAGCATCTCTGAGGGTCATGCAAAATCCTGTTTCCAATCCACAGGACTACATGCTCTGTGCACAGACAGCTACTTTCTCACATAGTATAGTTTAATCTGGATCTGAGAGAGAGATTATCTGTCCGAGTGATGAGCGATACTGAGGCATTGTCTTTAGGCTGAATACTGCGAGTGTCTATTAGGGTTAGGGGCGAGGTCATGATTGTCACGGTAGTATCTGAAAGACTAGGTTGGTTAGGACATAATTAGACTCATGTTACACACTACATGAATTTGAATTGACAATCTCACAGAAACATTAGGAGTGACAAATGATGTGATGGCGGTTATGAATGTCAGGGGGGTGAACGCATGCACTCTAGCGCGGCACTGGATGGTCAGTTATGTGAAGGGCAGAGGGATCGGGGTGAGAGTGGGGGATAGTGATATGACATCGTCTTACAGAGTACACAAGAGCAGCATGTCATGGGTCTACTATGGAGTTTATAGCTTGAGCGGTGGGGAAGGCATTCTACTGTGTACGTAGTTGGTCAGTGCATCTGTGGCTTATAACACTGTCAAATAGAGGTGGATTAGATGTGTATGTGGTGTTGAGGGTCTGACGGCTCACACTGATACATAAGAAAGCACATATGCTAAGCTGAGAACACAGGTGAGAGAAGTAGAAATTACAGTAAACATGGTTTTTTGTACTATAGTTTATAGTGCAGATGCAGGGAAAGGTGTGGGTTGGAATAGGGGGGAGAGTAGTAGAGGCTTTAGGAGGTTTGTTGGGAAATAAGATGGATGAAGGGAGGGTTTGAGGGTGGGATAATTGTTTTGAGTTTGGTGAGGGGGGAGGGGGGGATAAGGGTTTGTGGGGTAATGTGTTTGTTTAGATTGGGTGGGGGGGGGGAGGAGGTGTAAGGATTGATGTGTAGTGGTATGGATAGGGTAGTAGTAGATGGGTGGGGGAAGGGATGAGGGTGGGTTAGTGGTGTAGGTATGGGAATGTGGGGGATAAGGATTTAGAGGTGTATAGTGGGAGGAGGGTAGGGAATGAGCGAGGGGATCTGAGCGGGGAGTGTGTAAGTTAGAACTATGGTGAGATGAATATGAGGGAGCGACACAGATGGGAGGGAGGGGGGTTTGGGAGGGACCCCGGAAGGAAGGGGAAAGGGTGGAATGGTCAGAAATAGTATTGGGGAGGTTTGGGATGTATTAAGGTAAATGGGGTGATGTATTAGGAAGGGTAGTTGGGGAGTAGGGAGGATAGGGGGTGAAATGTGGTGAGGTTATTGGTTATTGAGTGAGGGGAGTGATGTAAGGATGAGTGAGAAGGATGAAAAAGTGGGTTGGGAGGGGTGGTTATGAGGTGTGGTGGATATGTGGTGTGGGGTTGGTTAGGTAGGGAGGGAGGAGGGGGAGGTGAGGGGGGAGGATAGTGGGGAGAATAGGGAGAGGTTGTGGAATTAGTATGAAGGTGTTTGGTGGTTGGAAAATGGTTGGAGTTGGGGGGATTTTTGTAAAGGTGGTGTATGGGTGGATTTGTAGGCTGTGTGTAAAGGGTGTTAACTGGTGTATCAGTGAGAGTTGTGAATACAGTTGATTAGTTGGTGATGGTAGTTGGTGGAACGTATGAAATTGGTATATGGTGAATGCATTGTTTGGTTTTTAGGTGTGGGGGTAGTTGATTTGGTTACTTGTTGAGGAAGATGATTAATGGGTGTTTATAGAAATGGGGAGGCTGTGGGCTTGAAGTTAGGCTTGATCTTTTTATGTGTTATTTGTCCTCTCTTAGGAGCTGTTTGATTTATCTTTGTGTTTGTTCCTCCTCCTTGTCAGTATTTTGATATTTTTACTTTAAAGATGTCTATCTTGGTGTAAATTGACGGTGCTTTGCTGGAGGGGAGTAGGGTGATATTCGCTGGAACCGGGTGGGTGTGAGTTCGGGCTGGCATGTTCGTTCAGCTTTTTATGGCGTAAGAGCCGGGTATTCTTATTACACAGCACGTACGTTCCTTATTGGGCTTCTGCAACAGCACTACGCTCGAGCTGTAAGGAGATGTAGACTCACTGATAATTCCTGCCTGACGCAGCTTGTCTATTTCTCCGCGAAGTGCATCAGCTTTAGCGTACGGGGTGGAGTAAACTCTGGAGGTTCGAACAGGGGTCTTCGTTTGGTTAATTTCATATCGGAATTCAATGAGATTTGTTCGACCAGGTACATCCGTTAAGACTGCACTGTACTGTTTTAGTAGAGCCCTGGTTTCTGTTTGTTGTTCTGGTGAGAGATTGTCGCCGAACTTGACATCTTTAAGGATTCTGTGGGATCTGCCAATGGGTACTCCATGCTACCATCATCATCTTCTTTCCTCGTCTTCCGTTGCTATGGCGACAGCCAGGAAGATGTTCGGAGGATGGCACCGGATCGGTCCAAATATTTCTTAAGTAGATTATGTGGAAGACCTTCTCCTTTTCTTTGACGGAGATCTTATAGTTGGTACGTGAGCTCTTTTTAAGGGACGGTAAACGGCCCTTGCCATCCGATTGCGAAGTTTATTGCTTTCCGTTGGAGAGTAGCAAAACAAAAAACTTTCTCCCCTGGTTGTAGTTCTCTCTCTTTTGCAGCTTTGTTGTATCTTTTAGCATGTTTAGCGCGGGCTTTCTTAAGGTTGGTAGTAGCTAGCTAGATCCCATCCTAGCTTAGAACCATTTCCTTGACCTCAGATACATACTTGCTTGCGGAGGTCCGACTGTCTCGTCAGCCTTTTGGTCTGTCAGGGACCGAAGTAAGGCTTCTAGTGGCCCCTTAATAGGTCTGCCAAATAAAAGTGTAGCTGGCGCGCATCCCGTAGACGCTTGGGGAACCTCTCAGTAGGCGAATAAGGCAGCCGATATATATAGGTCCCACAGTCTTCCGGTTTACTCCCTGACCCAGCTTACGTAACATGGTGGTGAGGCTGCCTTTAAAACGTTCCACGAGCCCATTTCCGGCCGGATGATAGGGACTTGTGTGGATATGTTTGGCCCTCAAGATCTTAAAGATCTCCTCCATTAACAGGCTACGGAAGTGGGATCCATTGTCCATCAAAACTTGTGGAGGGAATCCCAACCGTGTGAAGATTTGCACGAGGAGCTTCTGCGAACAATGCTTGGAATCTGTGCATGTTAGCGGTACTAGCTTCGGCCCACATTGTGCAAGTGCTAAGTGTCGACTAAAGTCAGGATGAACCTGTTCTTTCTTTTGGTCCTTTCCGGGGTCCAATGATGTCGACAGCAACCCGTTCAAATGGAGTACCTACTATTGGCATTTGCTGCCATGGGTTACTGGGTGGGGTGTCAAGTGCTGCTTGGGTGCTACCCGTTGGGCCATGTGAGGTGTTGAATCGCAAGCGAGGATTTCACGTACCTGATAATGTCAGAGTTCATTCCTGGCCACCAATAGTGGTTTTTTATTCGCTGAATAGTGGCGTTTTGTCCCATATGTCCGCTAAAGGGAAGAGAGTGCCCCTCCCATTTCTAAGAATCTGGCTTCTGTACTGCGTCGGTACTAAGGAGCTCTGGTTATTCCCCCGTGTTTCCGGTTGCCCGTTCTACGATACAATACGCCATGTCCTTAGAAAAGATGTCTCCGTGTGTGTCTGGGGTCCTTAGCCATTGGGCAGTTTTCTAAAGCAGAGCTCTAGGAGTAGGGTCCTTCTTTGTTTGCGCCTCCTTTCAGTCATATCGGCAAATCCAATTTGGCGCAGGCTCTCTCTCCCTTCTTGGCTTGCCGCTCTTGTGGTTACCGCTGCCACAAATCGGCTCCTTAGAGTCTCCCAATAAACACGTATCTACATCCCAGGATAAAACTGGTTAGATCGGATCATCCATTATAGCCCCGCTTTAAATAACACCTCTGGACAAAATCAGCAGTGTATTTTCCCTAACCCATTGGTGCGATAGGAATCGTCTTGGGTGCACATCACTCCTGAAAACTCCCCACAAAGTTTGACGGTTTCCGCTGTCTCCTGACCTGGTTTTGACGGAGGTGTCCCTAGCGACGACAATACAACTAAAGCTTTAAATCCAAGTTTCAAATGAGACAAGGTAGTTGAGGTACCATTTACAAAAGAATTTACAGTTCCTCGCGTTGAGGGTCGGTCCCCTCAGGTTGAGAATCACTGGACATTGAACTCTATCCTTTCGAAGCTGTATTGCAAACATCCCGAAATGCTGGTTAGTGACCCGTTTTGGTTTGCCCTGAACAGGACGTTCCTGGTGTTAGGGGTCTTTCCCTTTTCCTCCTTGCGAACCTTGGTCGGCCGCGCTGCCACGCTCAGGCTTTGTGGGTCTTGATCAGAATTATTGTTTGGGGAAAAATCGGGTTTACTGTAGAATTTTCGATTTGTTGCCTGGGGGATGCCCTACTGGGGATTATTTTCCTCGTTGGTTTATAATTATGAGAGGAATTAGAGGAATATGATGACTGCTCTTGACATTTTGTTTACGCGATATGGCTCATCTGTGGGTTTACGTTTTCGGTGCTGAGGGAAGTTTCGCCATTGCATTGGTATAGTGGCGTTCTGCCTATATTGGAGATGGTCCTCAAGCCTGACTGCGCCTCTTTTGTTCAGTTAAGATTCGACGGGTTTCGTTTGACAAAGTTAAACTTTATCTGTTCACAGTAGAACTAGTTCAAGTAGTCCCTCATATGTTAGGATGTATAGGTCAGATAATTCCAATGCACTTCTTGTCAAATTAGCCCGTGAGACGTGAAGAGAACTGCGAGAAAGATTTCCGAGCTCTCTTTTCCGGCTGTTTCTGAAACATTTGCCTAAATTTTCGGGCGGGTACAAACCTCAAACCGTTCTAGCAAGGCCTTCTCCATCCGTGTCGTTAACGCCGTTAAATTGGGCAGATTTAGTGCTGGAGAGATCCATTGACTGAGACTGGGGCGAAGACGGCTCTCCGTTATTCGAAGTAGAGGCGCCCCGACTCTCTAAAGCCTTAAGCGCCAGTTCATGCTGTCTTTCCCTGTCTCTCTCTCTCCCTGCGAGCTTCTATCTCTGCCTCAATTTTCTTCTGCTCCAATTGACGATCGTCCGCTTCTTTCTTCCTAGCTTCTGCCCTCTCTTCCGCTTCTTTCTTCCAAGCTTCTGCCCTCTCTTCCGCTTCCTTCTTCTCAGCTTCTGCTCTCTGTTGCTCCGCCTCATACCTTTCAAGTTCCCTGTTGACAAACAGGTTCGCGGCTTCCCCTTCTAATCCTGAGTCCTTCGCCCCCTGTCTCAAAATGGATCTTATCCTAATTCTCTCTGCCATGCCAAAGAACTGGATGCCTCTAAGTCTAGAGAATAGTAAGAAAAACCAAGGAGGGAAAAAAACTCAAAGCCGCTACGAGAAAAAACACAAAGTATAAATTTACTTTTGGTACCTCCTACTCTGTAGTGTGCAAACTTATCGCCGCTATTATTGTCACTTAAGACTCTTAACGCAAGCGACTATGCCACGTTAAAATGATAAGTTACACTAGAAAAGAATCTACTTTTACTAACAGTAGAGAAAGATTTATATTAAACAATTTAAAAGGAAAAAAAAAATTTACCTAAAATTTTAATTCTCCGTCAACAAAACTCCGCCCCTGAAGTCAATTAATGAGAAGAGACGTGTTAACTAGACTTAAAAAGTCAGAACAAGGCGTCTTTAGCTAAGCTCAACTCTTTTTAACTTTAAAAAACCTTTAGTGACTGTAAAAACAATCACGCAATCACAGCAAATCCTATAAAGAAAAAATTCAATTTTCTCTGCCAGAGGATAATTTAGCTAACCGAATTTATGACTATCCGTACTTTCTACTGCGGTGGAAAGAAAACAACCTGTAAATATGCTGTGTAGACGACCCAAATACTAAAAGGCGTTGTCTAGGGGTGTAATAAAATTTTTTTATTATTTCCCTAAATCACAGAGACAGATCATTCACACTCTATCTAGTTAGACCCAGACTTAATCAGACTTAAAAATATCTTTATCCCGGCTATGCGATTGCCTCAAATGTAGGTCAAGATCCCAGGACCAGCCCACAAATATTGTCGTAAATTTATTTTGAGAGAAAGAGTCTTAGAAATAGTGGTCCGGTTTAGAGTGGAGAATGGTGGTGAACAGCTCAGTGATAGAAAATGTAGAGAGTAAATAGTTGCTTCACAGAGTGCTGGGGAGAGTAAAGACAGACTTATTTACGACAAATCGTTTCTCTCAATCTTCTCTTCAGACTCTCCTGGTCAAACATTTATTTGCCAGTTTCCAGACACACATCTGCGCTCACACCGATTTGGTGCTTCCAACACACAGACGCACGTGTATACAAACTATATTAAACAAATAGGGGAAATGTTGGGCTTTGGGTAATTCCAACACAGTGCTAACTAGGTTTATGATGTTTATTAACCTTAA
The DNA here is from genome assembly GCA_024509875.1 of Oreohelix idahoensis. Taxonomy (NCBI): domain Eukaryota; kingdom Metazoa; phylum Mollusca; class Gastropoda; order Stylommatophora; family Oreohelicidae; genus Oreohelix; species Oreohelix idahoensis. Next base: position 44,750 of record JAMPIV010008914.1, on the reverse strand, counting down.
AAATCAAAATCACAAACAAATATCAAGTGTTACATAAAATTATCATAAGTACAAAAAAATGCAAATAACAAGGTGAAAAGAGGGGGGGGGGGGGGGGGGAACAGCGTTAACAGAATATCCCAATTAAAGGAACAATGCAGGGTATACTGAAAATGTATTACCCGGTAGGCAAATTAACAAATGGTTTTTTCAAACAAATTAAAATCTCCTGTCATTCATGCACGCGCGTGAGGATCCACACTCATATATTCACTCACACTTACCGATTGCAGCATCAGACAATCCATAGAATTATATAAACAACAATTACACTCTTGACATGTGAAACTGTCTAGAACTTCGATGTCCCGCCCCAGATGTTGCGAGGTTTGCTGATAGCAAATATTCCCACTTATCGCCGGACTTGAAGCCTAAGAGTTCTTGTGTTTTATTATATAAAGAAAGGAGTCTATGGGATGGCACTGACACAGTTCGACACAGGGGTGAAAATGAGGTGATGGTAAAATTCCTTCAATGCGTGATGATAGCTTCTGACCGGTAAAGTTTTTAATCCAGTGAGGAAAAACTAGGCTCAGTTACAGTCAGGTAAATCGGTAATCTCTCACAGTAGAGCAGTAAATAAAATATCGCTACTGGCACTGTTCATCTTCCAGTTTATCTTACCGATTGTAATTTAATTTGATGATTTATTTAAATGTTCTTGGGTAGGCTTTCTTTCATGTATTTATGATAGCTAGGTCGCATCAGACCACCACAAGATTAAATTTAAAAAATGTTTCATCAATATGTCTGGAAGTTTAGGAACCGAGTCTGAAACTCTCTGTATGATTTCTTTATGCTGGGATTGCAAAGGTGATCATTCTATAGAAAAAAGATAGAAAACCCATGACAACATAATCATACCTCAAAAATCAAATAATATTCTAACGCGCGATAAATTTACCGTTAAGGCTATTATATACACTCGCGTATTTAATTATGTATTTAAGAAAACACGTCACGAGTCTAGTTGTTAAAATACACATCTATATATATATAGGACTTAACTAAATTTATTAATTATAAATTCTTTCGAGACTTTACAAGTTACTTTAACATTAAAGCATCTATTATTTTTGGAAATATTATAATAGATATATCATTAAATTTAACACTGGAACTTTTGGGATGAGTTTAATTTAATAGATTTAAATAACACAAAATCCAGTGAAATAAAATAAAAGCACTAGACCACTGATCACTTTAACAAATATATTATACCGTGCACATAAACAGAAATCACTCCTAATGTAGCCACCAATTCAGATGGAAATCTAGCAGAATTTCTACAATAGCTAGAGAATCTTAAATCTCTGGTGACCGAATGATAACATGGCTTTCTACGTGGTCTGTCTATATCTAGCTGAAATGTAAGATGAGTAGGACATGAGAAAATTGACACCTTTTTAGATCTCAGGAGACTTTTGGGGATCTGACCGCCAGACTAAAGAGAGAAGCCGCCCCTGGTCTGACGTATCTCCGCTCGCGGCTTGCGCGTCGGCTTTCCCGTTTGCTCCCACTGCGATCGGTTTCGGGTTTAACACCGAGATGCGAAATACCGCCAGGAAACTTGCGTCGCTCGTTTCAGGGACCACTACTGCCTTTGATAGCGCCGATAGTCTTTCCTGAGATCCCTCAGTCTGTTTGATCGTGGTCGCTACTATCTGTTTGATTCTGGCACCGCCCCCACTGGGCCAAGTTAATGAAAATACTGCATATGATTGCTCAAGAGATGTCCGTGGGCGTGATTTAATCTCTCCTTAAATCAATGCGATGACCAGAATGAACGGTAGATAAACTGTCCACATATTAATCAGCAAACGTGTTGTCAATCTGCGTGGAAAGGTTGCATAGCTAATGAGTCCAGGTGAAAAAAATCCCGTTTGACGAAGAGTTACCTCAATATTCGGGGGCACTGATGCTATACGAAGGGGTCGTTACAAAGGGTCGTACCATATCATCCAACACTTCAGGGGTACCGATGTTATGAGAGGGTTCTTACCATCATCTAACAAATTCAGGGACGGATGAGGTGTCTGTCACAACGAGTATACGCGCTAACAACTTTACAGGACAGTCCCTGTTTAGCAATCCCAGGGGTAAAAAGAAAATGAGGGTGACCACGTTTACAAAAATGAGAAGAGAACGGAATACGTATCCGAGACGGATAATGGAGACAAAGAAAGAACGGACGGCACAAGATATTACAAGATTACTGCTTTAAACAAAAAACAAAAGGCAGAATTTATTGATACATGCCAGTGACGTATTTCGAAATGTACTTGGGTGGGCGATCAGAGAATGTGGGGTGGGGCCAATCTGGGGGCTCAATATTGAACCCCCTACCATAAGTACGTCATCGAATGTTTATAAGCGCAACAGGGAAAAACCAACTGATGCATGCCCACCAGCAAACATCGGGAATGTCGTTTTGTTGGGAGGGGCCGGTTGAATTACCTCCACCCCTCCCAAACGCCACAAATATGCACCCCCCTCTCCCAATTAAGTAAATAAAACCAGATTAAGTAAGGCTTGGTGAGGCCGTGAATGATCCATCGCGAGGATAAAAAAAAGCAGAGAAAGATAAGTTAAAACAAAAACAATATTTATAATGATATAAAAAGATGACAAGCTAAACAAGAAGTTTCGAAAACAGCAAAATGTTCAGACCGGTGAAACTGTTGTGGCGCTTCATGTTCGCCAACACTACTTTTTGTGTTTTACATAGCTGCCCTTTTTCCAGTGTCGTAATCACCAATACAATTATATGCAGACTACGTCATTCACACAGCGTTGTCTCGGTGGAAGTAATCAAGAGAGTTGTTCAGTGTTATATAGAGCCGATCCTACCATATAGTTGCGAGTAATGGACATTAGTAAACAAGCAGTAAGGTCTGTTTAGGTCAGAGAGATGAGGTTCTACAGAAGAATGTTAAAGTATACCGAGGACTAGTGCCAAGGTTAGTGAGAAGTCTAGTTTAGTTACATAGAATGTTTATTACACCATATCAGAAGAAAACAGACTTGGTCCCTATAATGGTCGGGTTTCTTGTCAATGTTTGTGAATGATGATGGACCACGTTTGTCTAGGTCATTGGTGGTTGCTCACACTTATATATAAGTGAATAAATGATTGATTATCGTATCTTCATTGATACTCAATAATTGCGTCCTCACGCCCACTTTCAATGATGGACATACATATACTTTATCAAACTAACATTGGGCTAACTTTGGGCTAACTTTGGGCTAACTTTGAGCTAACTAACATTGGGCTAACTTTGGGCTAACTTTGGGCTAACTAACTTTGGGCTAACTTTGAGCTAACTAACATTGGGCTAACTTTGGGCTAACTTTGGGCTAACTAACTTTCGGCTAACTAACTTTGGGCTAACTTTGGGCTAACCAACTTTGGGCTAACTTTGAGCTAACTTTGGGCTAACTAAATTTGGGCTAACTTTGGGCTAACTTTGGGCTAACTAACTTTGCGCTAACTTTCCTCATCAATTTCAGAATTGTTCACCAATTCTGAGAGGAACTTGAACCTTTTCGCAATCTGCTCATATGGGTCAATCCTCTTGCGTAACTGGATTATCAAGCAGTCATAGAGTTGATATAGAACTTCTATCCTAAATTTGTCAGCTCCTCTCAAAGAAGCAATACCACTTGTTCCATCTGAAAATTTCCTTGTAACAATGCGTTTGGAAACATCAGAATAACTTGAAGTGATATCTTCACACAAACCTTTTGCTTCTGATTCATAGTGTGCAATCCTATCGGCTGAATTTTCTCTGAGTTCTTTAACAAACGAAAGTAAAGATGAAAGCAGAAGATAACCTTCAAATACATCAAAACCAGGGGTCTGGAGTTTCTTACTTGTTTTGTTGAAACGCTCCAGTACTTCTTCCCAAACGATTGTTAAAATAGCATATTCCAGCTGTGCCAACTTGTTGTATAAATTCTTTGCATCTCGTTTACATTCAGGCTTCTCTTCTGGGTCTTCAAAAATATGTTTGAGAGTTTGTAAAATACCCATATATCCATTTTTATTTCCCGGACTGCTTCATAGTATGCAGACCATCTAGTTACACTTAAACTCTTTAGAGAAAAATGTAGATTGCCCTGTGTGTTTAAAATCTCCCATCTTCGTGGAGATCCAGAAAAGAAAACATTCAGCTCCTGCAAAATGCCAAAACAGTCAACAACTTCAGGTACAGTAGACACTGCCTTTTCTCCAACAAGGTTAAGTGAATGGGCTGCACATGGTACATAGTCTGCGTACCTGTTAATGTTTTTAAAGAGTGCTTGCAGCCCTTTCTCCGAGCCCTTCATGTTAGATGCATTATCATAGGACTGTTCACGGATATTTTCAAGGGAAAGCTTATGTTCACCCAGGGGTGTCAGGTCAGGCGTAGAGTCAACAATAATAGCGTAGTATTTGGTGTCTAGGTTGTTGATTTGATTCACAATTTCATCTTGCACATGTTTTCCCATAAGTTCTATCACTTCCTCATACACGGTTTTGGATAGGTAAGTAGCATTTACTTTTTTATTTTTACATTTCTCGAGATGTTCATGCAAAAATGAGTCGAATTCTGCAATAAGTTCAATGGCCCCCATGAAGTTTCCATTATTTGGTGAGTCCTACTTCTCCTCATGACCTCTAAATGCCAAACCTCTTTCCCTTAAAAACTTTATAACAGCTACAACTATTTTCAGTACTTCAAAATAGTACTGTATGGTTTTTGTCATCTGTTCTTCAAGTTGCTAATCCACAGTATTTTTATTTGACTTTCTTGTTATCCAACACAACATCGCCCTCTTATGTTCCATGCTGTCTTCATGATTCTCCAGAGTTCTGTGTACATTCATCCAATCAAAAAACCCACCTGTTGTAAGTGATGTTTAGCATTTAGAAAAGAGTTTGCAAACAAAACAGTATATACAGCCTTTGCTCTTTGAGTAAACTAACCAGGATTTCATCACAGTCTGGCCATTTTTCAATCTTTTTTCAAAATATTTGTTTGAGAAACTTCTGTTTTGCTCCTTGTAAACCCTGCTTGATTCGGTATATACACCATCTTGTTGTTTATTTTGAAAAATACCTTTGACTTGCATTAAACAATTCTGTATGAAATCATTATCAACTGTTATGGGCAAGTTTTCCAGGTCAATATTCTTTGAAATCACTGAATTCGCTTCCTGTTTCAAGTTTCTGCTCAGTCTCTGCTTGTTCCGCGGTACTTTCATGTTGACCACTGTGATCGTCATCTGTATCAAAAGCGTCAACAGTGGATTTAATATTGCTAGAAAGAGCTCCCACAGTTTGTGCACTATCAGTGGCTTCAATGGTGTTTGCTTGGCTTGTTTCAACTGTAGGTGTTGACAAACTTGACATTGCCAAATAGTTTGTTAGTTTTTGACATTTAGAGATTTCGTCAGATCGCTTTTCCTTGAGTTTACGTTTTTGGTATCCACTTAAGTACTTTCGTGAACTCATTGTTATTCCTCTAGGGTCTTGACCTCCGTTAAAAAGGGGGAAAACACTACATTAGCCACAGCAGAACAGCCAACTTACCGCGACACTCCACCTTTACAACATCTGTGCTACTGACTCTCAAACTTTGGGATTGTTGAAATATATTCAACAAAAAATTAATCAATTTGAGTCGTGCGACTATTGTCGCATGCTTTGAAAGGAACAAATTTTAGATCTACTTTCTGAGAAAGCGTTTTTTCGATTACGGCAAGCCTACATGATACTTTAATAACCTTTTAATTTTTATTTTAATTATTATTTTGTATTGAATTACACTATATTATTCATATTATTATTTTTAAAAAATCCCTTCTCATACAGTAGACCTAAAATTTTTAAGTAATGTGGACTAAAGTCGCTTTTGAGGCCCCTCCGGGATTAGGGGCCCTGAAGCTTAAGCTTCATTAGTTTCATAGTAGATCCGTCACTGCTTTGGGCTAACTTTGAGCTAACTTTGGTTAACTTTGGGCTAACTTTGCTTCGTTTACTCCGGAGATTCCAAACCAACGACTGCCTTGTGATGCTACCAAACAAGTTTTCTTTCTCAAGATATTTCCTATCCATCGTCAGTGTCTTCTTCTTGTCTGTTGTTCCAGTGACCCTAGTGACCCCAGTGACCCTAGTGACCCTAGTCTCGTTCTTGTCACTAGTTCCACATATTGTCAATCATTTTGTTGTTGTACGCAAGCAGCACCCATTTATAAAAGCAGCATCTTGGTCTCTATCTTCCTCCCAGGAAAAAGAGCAGAATGGGAAGAAGATGACGAAAGACAACACTTCATTTAAAACAAAAACAAAAAACCCAGAGATTAAAAAAAAAAACAACAGGCGTGAGACGGGGTGCGTTTTATAAGATTATAACCGGCAAATTTTCGCAACATGACAATGGAAGCTGAGTGCTGTTGGGAAAGTTGTAATGAGACCCGGATGTTTAAGAAATTGTGTTGAGAGAAGAACGGCTTCATGAGAAGAGGGACGATTTTTTTATTTGTGTGTGTGGAAAATTACAAGAGAGAAAAGCTTTTACGGGTTACGTGAAGACATGATGAGTTTCCTGAGGACGGAGTGAGGTAAGAAGTAAAGTTTAACGTTCTAGTGGGCACTGAGAGACTGTGATAATGATCTTTGTGAGGAAGAGGTGTCAAATAATTATCTTGATGGGATGGGGGGAAACAAGGAGAGGGATATCTGTCAATATAGCAGACATAGTTGTAGTGTTTACATTGACGGTTTAGTAATAGTAGACTGAGTAGTTGTAGTGGTAGTAATAATAGTAGACAGAGAATTAGTAATCATTGCAGTAGACTGAGTAATGATAATCAGGCTCTAGGGCAGCGCGGCCGCAGCGGGCGCCGTTTTGGGAGGGGGCGCCGAAATGTATTAACATTTTTTTTTTAGTTAAAAATGTAATAGAACAGTACAAACTGAATTGTTTCGGAGTTTAAAGAACAAACTATTTTTAATATTTACATTTATTTCATATCTTAAATATAAAAATAATCCCATATCTATATTATTCCTTTCTTCAAAACCAGAGTACTGAACGCCCTTATACAAGAATGTTTAAACATTTTAAAGTTATGAATAACTTTTCAACCAACCTGTATTCCTGCTTAGGGATGAGGATCGTTGATTAACAAACTAATACTCATGACAATAAATAGTTCAATATGTGTTGACATGTGAATGTGTGTGGAAACGAGACGTGACAATGTAGGTGTCGGCGTGGCTTCAAGAGAGAAATGTATATGGGGTTAGAATATTCTAGCTTCTTGTCTCGTCTGATAGGCGTCATGTTTAGGGCCGTTGTTGTTTCAACCAGGTTTGGGGGCTAACACTTCAGTGTCTACACGAGGTAAAAACGTGGACTGATTATTTAGACTAACATATATATGTACTGAGTTGACTTTCCATCATAGCATCATGAATGTGATCTGGAAAAGTAACATCAGTTTTCCTGTGAAGATCAAATTATACAAATCACTTGTATTATCTATTCTCTTGTATGGGTGTGAGGGCTGGACACTCACTGCAGATACGGAACGAAGGATTCAGGCTTTCGAGCATAAATGTTATAGAAGAATTTTGCCCATTTGCTATAAAGAGCACAAAACAAATGTCTATGTTAGAGAGAAGATAAACACCTATGCAGGCCACCAAGAACCACTTTTGTGGTGCAGTGTACCGTTTACTTGTAAAACTGATTTCATACCATATTATTTTTTAACCACTTTTGTCAGTAGTGAAACGTCGAAAGCTTGCCTGGTTTGGGCATGTAACTCGTCATGACTCCCTTTCGAAAACGATCCTCCAGGGAACAGTCGAAGGTAAACGGAGAAGAGGTAGGCAAAGAAAATCCTGGGCTGATAACATCAAAGAATGGGCAGGGCACGGTTTTTCCACACTTGTACGCATTGCTGAGGATAGAGAGCAGTGGAGGACCCTGTCTGCTGATGCTTCCACCATGGCACCCCTACGACCCATGACGGGTTACGGGTTGAAATGATGCTTTATGTACTATAGAAGGCATGTCAGTGACGTCAGCACACATTTATAAATAAAGTTAAAATAATATATAAATGAGCTATAGACTGACATGCCCGTGTGTTACCGGGGCCCCAAAGAATAGTAACACTTGTCCCTACCAAGCATGTCGTAAAAAGCGACTAAGGATGGTTGAGTTTGGGACCGGTTTCCCCTTGCTGTAAAACAATTTTAAACCACACAAGCTTCAACAAACATGGACAGTTCAACTAAAGAAATATAAAACTCGACCAACCAAGACAGGAGAAGGTCTGCTTGTAGGGAGGCGTTTGATGCAACACAGAGAAAGCCGAAAGGAGTCTGTGTTGTTGACTAACTTTCTTTCTTCTAGGAGAATCTCCAGATTTGGCACCTGGAATGTTTGGACATTGAACGAACAAGGGAAAACAGTACATGTGGCAGCAGAAATGGAGGACTATATGATTGATGTCCTGGGACTGTGCGAAACAATGGAAAGGGGGTAGACAGGAGGAATCTCAGCACAGTTGAAATGGTGCTGTCCTCGGGACATGAAGAAGACAGTTCACACCACAGCCAGGGGATAATTCTAATGGTATATAAAGAAGCGCAGGAAGCATTCATGGAATGAGAAGCAGTGGGACCCAGAGTCGTAACAGGATAACGTGACAAGAACTTGAGATGATGGCACGTGACAGGAAGACTTGGCTTGTGTTTGTTGAAGGCTTATGCTCCTTGGGGAACTGAGGGCAATGATAATAGACTTACATGTGAACCAGTACATAAATACCATCAAAATAACATATAACTTGAGCTAAACTTGACATGAGTACTTATACAATATATAAACTGGTAGCAGTTTACCATCTCTTCTTGACTGTGCAAACGACTGGGAGACGGCGGTAGACCTACCTGGACGAGGGGCATATCAAGGGAGTATCAGAAAATCGCGGAGACGGCCGGATATAGAGCTTCATTCTTCAGCAACGCTTCAGGTCATACTGATTGAACTGACCGTGCCATTTGAATCCAGATTAGACGAGCAACATTCGTTCAAAGCGGCCAAGTATAATGATCTGGCCGCGGATCTGAGACATGATGGGTTCACTGCAAGGGTCGTGGCTGTTGAAGTGGGCGCAAGAGGGCTTGTGGCTGCATCAGTGTATGATTTATTGAAACTGTTGGGGCTGAGGGGACAATCGAGAACAAGGGCAATGAAGAGGTTTAGTGAAACTGCCGAAAAGGCATCATGCTGGCTGTGGAACAACCGCAATGGGCATTGGAAATCGTGACAATAAACGCTGCGGTTCAGAAAACAACAGGAAAACACCAGGAATTTTTCTAAGTCGACAATACGCTGAGTTTTTTGCTGTACTAATGAACGGGCTGTGACTGAGGGGCGACAGGCGGTGTATATTATAAGGGGTGTCAGGAACAGAATTTCGGCTATCGCGCAGTGGCTAGACTCGTCGGCTTCGCGCAGGCGTGTCAGTGTGTGTCCTTAGTTGTGATGTGCGACGGAACGAACAGAATAATTTGTCTTCTCTTTGTTACTTTCACAATTGCTTCCACGGCTGGCGGAGTTGTGGATTTTAAAGTTGCTACCATAAGTGAAATGGGTTCATTTTCGATACAAGACAACAGGAGGCTGAGACGCTTGGGAGTCATGACCCAAGTTGGCCCGGCCCCCTTAGAGTGTAAAGGAGTAATCGGGCCGAAACACTTGTCGGACGGGCGGACTACTTCTGATGATCAGATTTCTTCCTGTTGTATCGCTCTGTAAAGAGTTTCCTATCATAAATACCATCAAAATAACACATAACTTGAGCTAAACTTGACATGAGTACTTATACATAAATACCATCAAAATAACATATAACTTGAGCTAAACTTGACATGAGTACTTATACATAAATACCATGGATATAAACAACACGACGTAGACTGATTATAGACTTTGTCTTAGGCTTATATTTTGTCATCACACAGACTTTGGCGTAGACTTATATTTTTTATTAATTCGACAGACTTTATTTATAAGTGGATACTTTTGTTTACACAGACTTGATCACAGACTTTTGTTTTTTATGACACACATTCTATCGTAGACTGATGCTTAGATAAGATATTGACTCGTATACACACTGACGTATTATATGCTAACATATAGATTATACAACATTTATGTTGATATACATGATATAGAACAGTAGGCCTGTTAATGTGTAGACACATTTATACATATATCATTGGCACATAAATTGGCACGTAGATGGGATACATTCTGATGCGAAATAGCATGTAAATTGACATTTAGATGGCATACAACCTGACATGTAGGCCGGCATATAACTTGCCATGCAGACTGAGATAAAACTAGAAAGCTGGAGAAATATGTAGAGAACTTGTCATCTTCAAATATTTTCTTCACCTACAGATAATCGTGGTTGTGTCATTAAAAAAACCTGTCACCGTTCCTGGCCAAGATAATTTCTAACAAGCAGAGGAGGAATAATCTCCAGGAAATGAATCTGGCATTATATGGCATCAAGTCCATGGCACACACGTTTCCTCACTGCTGTAAATCCTGTTTGGGCTAAGTCATTTTTGCCACACCAAATAATCACACACAGGGGATAGTTGCGTCATGAATGTGTCTCTCTCTCTCCTGATTGCGACAACACTGACACGGTTGCTCGTCCTGTGCGCCTTATCTACACGGCTGGGAAATTGGAGCACAAAAACTATACACATTATCATCATTACAGACTGTCCTCAACTTACAACAGAGTGTGCCCGTTGTGAAAGTCACGGCACCATAAATGTTCTTATCTGCCCGTTGTGAAATGAGCATTGGGTTGGAATGAAGTAAATTATTTTCATTCATTCATAACCCTCCACTCCCAAAGGAGCATAGGCCTTCAACAAACATATGCCAAGTCCTCCTGTCGCGTGCCATCATCTCAAGTTCTTTCCATGTTCTCCTCATCATTTTCACCTCTGTTTCCAACTCTCTTCTCCACGTACTTCTTGGTCTTCCTCTGCCTCTCTTGCCCTGGGGGTTCCAGAACAAGGACTGCCTTGTAATGCTATCAACAGGTTTCCTCAGTGTGTGTCCTATCCATCGCCATCGTCTTCTTCTCATCTCTTGTTCCACTGGCACTTGTCCAGTTCTTGTCATCAGTTCCACATTGGTAACCTTGTCATACCATTTTAATCCCTCTATTCTACGCAAGCACTCATTTATGAAAGTCTGTAGCTTTTTGGTTGTTGTCTTTGTTGTTCTCCATGTCTCCGAGCCATACAATAGGACTGACTTCACATTTGAGTTGAAGATTCTTATTTTCGTGTTGGATCCTATTTCTCTTGATCTCCATATATTTCCCAATGCAATGAAAGCTCCTCTTGCCTTTTGTATTCTTATTTTGATATCGCTGTCTGTCCCTCCAACTTTGTCTATATTACTGCCAAGATATGTGTATGATTCTACATCTTGTATTGGTGTTTCTTCAAGTTCAACCCTGTTTTCATTACCTGCATTTATTCGCATTATTTTTGTCTTTTCCCTGTGTATTTTCAGACCCAATTGCTGTGACCTCTCATCGAGTGTTTTCAATTTGTCCTGCATCTGATTACGGTTATGGGACAGGAGAGCCAAGTCATCAGCAAAATCCAGATCATCCAACTGCTTAGTCAGAGTCCACTGGATTCCATTTCTGTTGTGTGTTGTCGATGATCTCATAACCCAATCTATTGCCAGCAAGAAAAGAAATGGAGACAAGAGGCATCCCTGTCGCACTCCTGTTCTTATCCCAAATGGTTCTGTAAGCTGTCCTTCATGAAGAACTCTGCACGTCATGTCTTCATAGGTTTTCTTTATTAAATTAATGATCTTCAGGGGAACTCCATAATGCCTCATCAATTTCCAAAGTGATTCTCTGTCCACACTGTCAAATGCTTTTTCGTAGTCCACAAATCCGATGTATAGTGGTGAATTCCATTCCAGACTTTGTTCAACTATTATTCTCAAAGTGGCTATCTGGTCTGTACATGATCTGTTTTGTCGAAAACCTGCTTGTTCATCTCTCAATTTCTTGTCTATGGACTCCTTTAATCTCTCAAGGATAATCCTGTTCAATACCTTTCCTGGCACTGATAGTAACATTATTCCTCTATAATTTGTGCACTCTTGTAGATTTCCCTTCTTAGGCAACTTAACCAGATATCCTTCCTTCCATTCTGCTGGTATCTCTTCTTTTTCCCAGACTTTACCAAGTAATTTATATAACATCTCTGTAGCCGTGTCGATATCTGCTTTGATAGCCTCTGCTGGAATGCCATCAGGTCCAGACGCTTTTCCATCTCTTAGAAGCTTTATGGCTTTCTTTATTTCTTCCTTCGTTGGTCTTTCACCGTTAATTTGTAGCTCTTCTTCTGCTGGCTGGATGTCCGGCGGGTTTTGTGGAGCTGGTCTATTGAGAAGGTCCCCAAAATATTCCGTCCACCTCTTCATTTGCTCTTGTATATTGCTGAGCAGTTTCCCATTCTTATCTTTTATGAGGCAACTTGTTTGCTTGTATTTCCCTGTTAGCTTCTTTGTGCTGCTATACAGTTCTCTCATATTTCCTTTGGCTGCAGCATCTTCTGCCTCTCTTGCCAACTCCTCAATATACTTTCTCTTGTCTCTTTTGATACTTCTTTTTACTTCTTTGTTTGCTTCTGTGTACACTTCTTGAGCCTTGGCTTTGGAACTTCTGGTTTTGCTTGTGTTTAACTCTGCTTTCTTGTTTTTTCTATCTTTTATCTTATTGATGGTTTCTGTTGTTATCCATGCTTTTTGTTGTCTTTCCCTTTTCCCCAGTATTTCTTCACATGTCTCCTTCCATACCGTTTTGACCTGCTGCCAATAGTCTTCTGTATTCTCTACATCTTCCAACTGTTGGAGCACTTGGAATTTGTTGGATACTGTGACCGCAAATTTGTCTCTTGTTTCTTGATTTCTTAGCTGTCCTACATTAAACTGTTGTCTATAATTTTGCATTGTTGCATATCTCTTGAGTTTCATTTTTACTTTGGCTATCAGAAGATGGTGATCTGATGCCACATCTGCTCCTCTATATACCTTTACATCCTGCAATGATGATCTAAACTTCTTCTTTATGCATATATGATCGATCTGATTTTCTGTTCTATGGTCTGGTGATATCCATGTTGCCTTGTGTATTCTCTTATGTGGAAACATGCTTCCTCCTATAGCCAGTTGATTTGAAGCACAGAAGTTTGCGAATAGTTCTCCATTTTCATTCATTACTCCTAGCCCATGTTTTCCCATGACTTCTTCAAATCCGGTATTGACTGTACCTATCTTTGCATTCATGTCACCCATCAAAATTATGATGTCTCTTCTTTTTACTTTATCCATAATTTCCTGTAGTTTAGTATAAAATGCTTCTTTCACAGACTCTTCTTTGTCATTAGTTGGTGCATAACATTGGATGACATTGACATGAATTTTCTTTTTAGCTGTTTTGAAAATAGCTGTTATTATTCTGGGTCCCACAGCTTCCCATTCAATGAGTGCTTTCTGTGCTTCTTTAGATAACATAAGAGCTACCCCTTCACTGTGGTGTTAACTTTCGTCTTCGTGTCCTGAGGACAGCACCAATTCACCTGTGATGAGTTTCTTCCTGTCTACCCCATTCCACTTTGTTTCACACATTCCCAGAACCTCGATTTTGTATTCCCTCATTTCTGCTGCTACTTGTGCCACTTTCCCTTGTTCGTTCAATGTCCGAACATTCCAGGTGCCAAATCTGGAAGTTCTCCTAGAAGAAAGAAGGTTAGTCAGCAACACAGATTCCTTTCGGCTTTCTCTGTGTTGCATCATACGCCTCCCCGCGAGAGGACCTTCCCCTGTCTTGGATGGCTGTGTTTTATTTTCTTTATTTGACTTGTCCATATTTGTTGAAGTTTTTTGTGGTTTAAATTTTTTTTACAGGATGGGGTAACCGGCCCCATGCCCAGCCCTCCTTAGTCGCCTTCTACGACATGCTTGGCAGGGGACAGTGTTACTATTCTTTGCTCCCCTTTCGGGCCCCGGTAACACACGGGTGAAGTAAATTATTTATTTTTGTTTAAAGCTTTTCACAAGTGGTTACTGGATTGCCGCCAGAGATGATAAATCTTGGAGATTTTTTTCTTTCCCAGGTTCCTTATTACTCAATCGCAGGTCACACCAATTCAGTTTTAGATGTAGAGGAAAACTTCAAACTTATACAATACAGTAATGCGTGTAGTTTCCAATCAACAATTTATTAAACAGTTTTAGATGTAGAGGAAAACTTCAAACGTATACAATGGAGTAATGCGTGTAGTTTCCAATCAACAATTTATTAAACAGTTTTATATGTAGAGGAAAAGTTCAAACTTATACAATGGAGTAATGCGTGTAGTTTCCAATCAACAATTTATTAAACAGTTTAACAGCAAAATCCAATGGCATCATATAATCATTCTCATTTGTTATACAAAATGGTGGTTTGTCTACCACTTTCCAGTACGTTTGTTCCTCATTTAAATTCGCACACCTTGATAAAAGATATCTGCCTCAATGTATCTCTTTCCTGAGATCTCCTGCAAATATATACTGAAGCTGGTACTTCAATCAGAAGTTTCCTGCTGAAATCTTGTAAGTTAATCGTAATGTCTATTCGAGCGAGATTTTACATACCTTGTAATAAAATTGTCGAAGGCGTTACAATTCTATCTAACTAGATAGTTCTTGAGTATCTTTGAGTTTCTGTTAGCAATCTTCTAACAAAGTTGTAGGACTTCACAACCTAAAACAGCATGATCTGCTGCACGTTTACTCTACGTAGTAATTTGCAATACTAATCTAAATTTTAAAAAAAAAATAAAGTTTTTCCTCGTTTTGGCGAGGCGCGTCCCGTTCAACCTAGTCGGTTATATTAGGGCGCATGTCCAAATATAAAAGATTTTAGGTCTGAACGTATACTAATCTAAAC
The DNA here is from genome assembly GCA_024509875.1 of Oreohelix idahoensis. Classification (NCBI taxonomy): domain Eukaryota; kingdom Metazoa; phylum Mollusca; class Gastropoda; order Stylommatophora; family Oreohelicidae; genus Oreohelix; species Oreohelix idahoensis. The sequence continues at coordinate 29,645 of JAMPIV010008914.1, read as the reverse complement.
TGACGCTACCGTTCTTTTTATAGTCCTATACTAGTGCGGTGCCGTTGCTAGGCAATTCCCGCCAAAACCTATTGACGTCACTAGTTGCCTAGTGAAACCGCTACCTATTTTTCAGAATTTTGTACATATCATTTATGTGACGTCAAGGGTTACTAAGTTACTCCCGCCGTTTTGTTTGCACACGGCTTCAATGGCGTGGGTAAATCTACTTATTATAATTATGTACATACTAATTAGAACTACGTCATCTCGTAGCTAGGTTACTTTGTAAATGTCGCTAAACGGAGATAATTAAAATGCCCCATGTTTCTTTAGTAGTTACAATGAATGATCTTTTCTTATAATTATCCTTATATCTAATGCTAACGTGAGTTACTGGCTTTGGCGTAGGCCATCCGGTCACAAGAGCTCCGTTCTGACGACATGGTCGTAGGTCGGAAATTACCACATACTATATGCACAACAAGAATATGTTAATTAATAATATGTCCGAATTGTAAAGTGTGTAGATCTATTTTGCTATACTTTTTAAAACAAATGTTGCTTTTTTATGGTGAAATAATCCACTGTACAAATCATAACACAAAATTACTGTACTGTACTCTAATGTAATGATGACAAATGAAACCAATCAATAAATAACATTTACGACCGTCGCCAGACGGATATAATAGAAAATAATTTAATTGGAATAATGAGATGGCCGTCTGGGATGACCGTCGTAAGTGCGAGTGGTCGTAAGTCGCAGACGTCGTAAGTCAGGGACGAACTGTATAGTTATCACAATTCACTTCATGTGCGATTTAAGTAGCATTGGTCAACAACTACAGATTGCCAACCGCCACCTGTGGCAGGAAATCTGACACTAAAATATTTCTTCTTGTTCTTGCACTGGTCTATATATCAAGTTATTGTACGTGACAAGCTTGCCATCCTCATACATAAACCTCAAATTTGTCATCAATTACGACATTCCTAAGTGATTCATTTTGTTTTCGTCTGTGAAGAACCCTCACCGCCCTTTTCCAGTCGCCACAAAACAAACAGGTTGTACACGTCAAACGGGACCTCAAGACGCAGCAATAGAGACCGCAGTCAGCGACTCATAGCTTGACTGCCTGCGTCAGGACCAGCGAACCAGAGCTGGTCAAGACCGTGCTCCACCTCCACGTGGTGGTCCTGGAAACAGTATGCAGCAATGCAGGCTGGCTGAGCGAGCACGGATCGCAATGGGAAGGCAAACCCGGTCCTAAAAAATGCCGTGCAGAAGTCGGATGTGTCGACCGAAAGGTGCAGATATCACAGCTTCGTTGTAAACAGACACAACGCAACCACCGTCCTTTTCAGGGCGAACGAAGAAGAAGAAGAAGAAGTACACGTCAAACATATAATAAATATAACAGTCTGTTTTTTTGTGGTACCCCCTGGACATGAAAGTTGAGTGGACATTGAGATTTCTAACAAATGTCATGCTTTTCTAAATGCCCCACTACAGGGGCGGCCATCGTGTATCCAAGAACAAGCATGTGACTACCACTATAGTTGACAGTGCATGAAAACTGCGTCACATTACTTTATGTGCACTTATTATAGTGCTTTCTGTAGCAACATATGTTTGCATGAGATTGCCTGTCTTGTGCATAACCCGCCTTAGTCACGTTTCACGACATGATGGGTAGGACGATGTGGTGTTTTCTGTCCGTGTCCGTTTGTCCGATAACGTGACAAAACTCGGATTAAAATTCCATGTTGAAAACTTACTTACTTAGTTGTTCCTCTTTTACGCTGTGGTGTACACATTTTCCAGAGACAGCGCTAACCTATCCTAATGGCTGCGTTCCCCCCTGTCACAGATTGCCTTCCCTGCTTTGCAGTAGTGGTCCAACAATGGCCAAAACTCAAGAGTATCTAAATGGGTCGTTAAAGGTCTTTACCTTCGCACAAGATTACTCTTGGCAGATATGTACTGTCTATAGAAGTGTAGTGGTGCTTCTATCCGAAGGAAGTCTTCACAAGATAATTCAGAAATCAAGAACCATGCGGCATAGCGGTCAGCAATGGATAACTTATATCTGCCCGTCGCCTTTTGTGAAGGATTTAAGCAATGGTTTTTAGCCCGTTCAAACCCCCAGCTGAGTTAATTCAGCGAATTCATCTTATAAGGGTATAGATCTGTTTAGAGGTAAATATATGTCTATATATATATATATTAATTGTTCTGGCTCATAGCGTTGCTTTCATACCTATAAAAAAAACTTAATCAACTATGATTGTTTAGTTTTCAAACAACAGGTAACACATTTAATAATCAATTAATATTAACAGTTAAAAATAAATAAAATGCGGGTGACTTCTATATTGGAATCAAATTTTCCCTTCACAGAGATTTAGGGTGAGGATATAGTTCAGAAAAATTAGGTCCTTTTTGCAAGCACGTAACTTTTAGGTGAGTCCTGCAAATGTGATTTTCGTCACTGCTTGGTGATGAGGGCACTTCTTCACCCAACGTGTCCGATTTAGGCGGTTGGTGTTGATTACCTGCATTTCACTCACAACTAGCTTCGTTTCACGAACTATTTGACAAAATAGAAAGAACAAAATGCCTCTGCTAAGTACGCTGAGTTGGAAGCTTAACAGGCGCATCTTCTCGTTGTCCACCCACCAATGTTAATCTCTCAGAAGAATTAAATTCCTGAGTACACAGCGTAGCTCAAGAAAAATGAATAGAAATCACCACTTTTCCTCTGGGTATTAACTGGGAAATGTGTCTGGACAGCGCGAATAATGATTTGTGCCTGAACTAAAATTAACAAGTTACATATATCTCACACAATGATATGCTATACATGAGGCACATGTGATGTAATCATCACTGCTCCAGTCGGAGTCTGGGGTCACCTCTGCTGTAGGGTTTTCCGCACGACTGGCCAAAAGAAATCACCAGCGCTTGCCGTAGTGGTTTATAAATATACTCTTTTCATATGTTGAGGCTGTCAGCCTCATTTATAACCACTAAACAAAAAACACGTAAAATTTACATTAATAAATAAATTGTTCACAACTTACCCCAAAGTTTTGGGTTATACAATCTCCTTGCACAACTTTGGATGGCCGCAGCTCTGTATTAGAAGCTTCGAAATCACTTTGGTCTGGGAAATTAGAGTTAATTCCTCTGACGGCGGGTGTTCTGCGAAATCACTGGCCTGAGAAAACTTTTGTTTAATTCTTCTATGACTTGGTCTGGGAAATTAGAGTTACTTCCTCTGACGGCGGGTGTTCTGCGAAATCACTGGGCCTGGGAAAACGTATGTTTAATTCCTCTATGACTTGTGATCAAATTCCTAGGTTCCAGTCTTGGTAATTGAAGTCCTGGTCCTTTTAAGTTTACAGGCTAGTATTAAAATGCGGGTTTACTTGTAAATTCCTAAGTTGCCCAATACTCGATCTGTTACTTATAGTTGTGGAATTTCTAAGTCCAATGTATCTTTTTCTTTCTGGCTTTCTAAGAGTTGCTCGTATGTAGTTGCGACGCTGTCTGTTCTGTGTCTCTGAGTTCACTATATTATATTTCCCACTCTCAGTTCAAATTACAGATTGTGTTTCCGCCGAATGTTCCAATAGAATTCATTGTATATTCCGGCTCCGAAATCAAACCAATCAAATCTCTCTTAGCACTACGTGGGTTGGGGTGTTTCATTTAAAATATCATATCGCGTGTTTTAAAATATCAATTTTAATATTCCACGCGTGCCCTCTGTCTAATCATGCGGTAATATTTCCGGTGAAATCTTGTACACAACTCATAAACACCATCTATGGACTTATTTGATGTCCAGATGCTACCTATCGCCAATATTGTCTCTCCAGACAGATTATCGTGATAATCACACACAGGGATGGTCCCGTGAAACGATAAACGCATCTACCATCTGTGTAATCTGCCAGACATACAGACACGGTCGTCGGCAATCCAGACAGACAATCCTGGCTACCTATTCAATGTGTTAAACAAGGATCGTCTCCTATCAAAGGTGGCCGGCGATTGAGTCAATTGATAAGCGTATTAACGCTGACCGGTGTAATTACCTGGCGGAACGTAAATACTCGTACGTATGAGGAGTGGTAAACAAGATAAAGACAGTCCCATAGTAGATACTTCCGTAGGGGAGTGGAGTGTTAGAGACTTTCCCCTACTAGATTCAGCATAGAGAGTAAAATAATGAATGAAAGGGCATACAAATTATGCCAAATAAACGCAATTGGAGAGAAAATGAAGAAAAGAAAGGATACTGCCGTAGTGACTAAAGGTGTGAGAGAGCCACCAAAAGAACACGTACAGACGTTTCGTCACGTCCCCGGATTGGTTCCAATCTATTCCGTGGTCGTTCAGAGATTGTCTAATGTCGCCTCGAACTCTTGGTCGTCCTGAAGGTCTGTAGCCCTGGCTCCTGGTTTGCCACATTTGTCATGGTAGCCGATCTTAATCTTACCGGTGTTGCAGGAAGAACGCACTTACCGATAGGGAACACTGTACAGTGCCTCCTACCTGACGGTACCGGACAACGCAGGGAGGAAGCACTTAACTTGGGTAGGAATGACTTAACATTTTAAAGGTAAAACACATCGGAAACTCGTATATAAATATAATTAATGCTGTATTGTACGTATTGAGAAATGGATGTGCCAGTAAAACCATGGCAATAATACATGATAATTGCGTTTGTTTTTCTACTTGACAGTGTCTAAATAAATAGTGTTAATAAAGTAAAACTGGATAGATGACATTCCTTCGACATATAGATCTAACCAACGAAAATCAGTATTCGTCTAATCTGTTAAACATATGTATATTGCTTATTTAGTAACTACTATTACCAACAGAGTATTAAAAACTATTTTTTACCTTAATATAAAAAAAACACATAATTTATGACGTCATCCGCTCGCATTGTGAAATAAACCTTCTCTTTGACCAGAACGTACTTAATCGCGGTGCGTGCAACGACATAAGCATATTTTTTTCGTCCGTAATAAATTTAATTGTAATCGAGTTCAAGTTGTTGCAGATAAGTAGCTGTTTTAAATTACAATAAAAGAGCACATTTAAAAAAAACACGAATCTTTATGAAAGCTTTTAAAAGAGTCATATTTCGTTTAATGTTGACAATTTTCACATCTGATTTTCAGAGATCTTCATATTTATTTTTTCATGAAGTTTCATTATAAAAATTAGTTCAGTTTACTTAATGCTAATATACAATACAATACAAAACAATATTAATTTGTAAAATAAAATAAATAGTAGCTTTGTTAACATTTCAAAATAGATATATTTCTCAACTTTATTAGACGTCAATAAATTTTTCTGCACTCTGTACTGAATAAATTGCATGCACGTTTAAAATCACTGACCAATTCAATTAAGCGCATGTCATAGCGCTTTCATTTCTTAACATTTTCATATATAACGCTGTATGTTATCATTATAAATAAATTATTTTATGTAAAACCAGTAACAGTAGTCATATCTCAGATTAGCTCGTAAAAATACGATTTTTGAACACGAATACTAAGATTTAACTTCAGCCACTCATGAAATTTCGTCTCAGTATGATGCCTATTAATAATTAAATGAAGCTTATCTCCTGTCTTTTCCGTAACGGAGACAGCCTGTTTGTATACACATTGTGATATAACAATGAAGATCTTTCGTACATACTTTGTTTTAGTTTAACAATTATAATTAATAAACATTCGGAAGTACAATTATATGCAATATTATTTATTGATATATTTATTCAGCGTCATTGGCAGAGTGGTTAGAGCGTTGGTCTCTCGCGGCAAGGGTGCCGGGTTTAATTCATGGTATCGACACGCTCCAGTCTACCCAGCTGTAATTGGGTACCTGACTTTGCTCGTGAGATAGGGAAAGAAAAGGCAGCAAAAAAGGGAACTGGTCACCTCACCTCTCGATGTTGGACCCAGTATAGTCAAGTCTCTTACACTTCACTCCACTACGGCAGTATCTACAATGGGACCACCTTGACCTTATATTTATTATTGACTGCCCAAATTATGATCCCACTACACACACCATACCGCACTACACGCACCATACCGATACCTGTTTGGAATGAACATTGAAATAATAATTTACCACTATATATTTTTAGACGAAATTAGAAAAATTTCATAAAATTTATTCACACACTATAAATGAATACCATATTCAGCAAACATAAAAACATCTTTACTCTTTATCTCTCCAGTATTTTGCCCTATAAAGGAACGAACGGTGGAAATATCTGCCTAATGGATTATAATAGCTACAACGCAGTGCGATATACCTTTTTATTTTTTCAGGCAAGAATTACGGTATAGTGCTTCGTGCCTGAGTTAAGTGCCTGTTACCTAGGTAAGAATCACTTGTCCAGTGCTCCCTACCTGACGGTAGCATGCTCTGCACAGTGCACATTTTGGTTGTTTACTAACAAGGCAGTTCTTGTTCTACAATCCCCCCTCGCCCCGTTAAAATATAGAAGCGCGCACGCGCACACGAACAAACACACACACAAACAAATACACAAACACACAAACAAACAAACAAACAAACAAAACGCGCGGTGAAGGAAGTTGGTGAAAGATTTGGAAACAACAAAGAACATTTGTACAGAACTTCAACGATTGGTACAAGACAGAAAACCTTGGCGTAAACTGATTGACGACTTATACTCCACAGGGATCTAAAGGGTGATAATGACCATGAACAACTAATGGCTGGTACTTGTTTGTCGTGGTAACTGTCAGACGACACCACTACAAATGTGTGAACCAACGCTAGTTTTAAAGATCTTGTTGGTTCTATGAGATCATGAGACAATAGTTTCTTAAATATGTCAGGCTTGTACCCCTGGTAGCACGCGACCTAATATCAGATGGTTCTGTCTTTCTTCTTATCCCGTAACCGAAATGATCATTGAAGCACGATTGTGGTAAAGTGGGATGTTATAAATATTTATAGGGGACTTAGTGTACTGACTGAGATCAGCTGTGAAGGTATCTGTATCTAATAAGGGTAGTGTATTACAGATAACCTTACTTGCTACCACATATTTATACCTCAGTCAGAATTATTCTGGAATATTGTGATGACTACGTTGAATGTCTAGGGTATGTATATTCATTCATTCATAACCCTCCACTCCCAAAGGAGCATAGGCCTTCAACAAACACATGCCAAGTCCTCCTGTTGCGTGCCATCATCTCAAGTTCTTTCCATGTTCTCCTCATCATTTTCACCTCTGTTTCCAACTCTCTTCTCCATGTACTTCTTGGTCTTCCTCTGCCTCTCTTGCCCTGGGGGTTCCAGAACAAGGACTGCCTTGTAATGCTATCAACAGGTTTCCTCAGTGTGTGTCCTATCCATCGCCATCGTCTTCTTCTCATCTCTTGTTCCACTGGCACTTGTCCAGTTCTTGTCATCAGTTCCACATTGGTAACCTTGTCATACCATTTTAATCCCTCTATTCTACGCAAGCACCCATTTATGAAAGTCTGTAGCTTTTTGGTTGTTGTCTTTGTTGTTCTCCATGTCTCCGAGCCATACAATAGGACTGACTTCACATTTGAGTTGAAGATTCTTATTTTCGTGTTGGATCCTATTTCTCTTGATCTCCATATATTTCCCAATGCAATGAAAGCTCCTCTTGCTTTTTGTATTCTTATTTTGATATCGCTGTCTGTCCCTCCAACTTTGTCTATATTACTGCCAAGATATGTGTATGATTCTACATCTTGTATTGGCGTTTCTTAAAGTTCAACCCTGTTTTCATTACCTGCATTTATTCTCATTATTTTTGTCTTTTCCCTGTGTATTTTCAGACCCAATTGCTGTGACCTCTCATCGAGTGTTTTCAATTTGTCCTGCATCTGATTACGGTTATGGGACAGGAGAGCCAAATCATCAGCAAAATCCAGATCATCCAACTGCTTAGTCAGAGTCCACTGGATTCCATTTCTGTTGTGTGTTGTCGATGATCTCATAACCCAATCTATTGCCAGCAAGAAAAGAAATGGAGACAAGAGGCATCCCTGTCGCACTCCTGTTCTTATCCCAAATGGTTCTGTAAGCTGTCCTTCATGAAGAACTCTGCACGTCATGTCTTCATAGGTTTTCTTTATTAAATTAATGATTTTCAGGGGAACTCCATAATGCCTCATCAATTTCCAAAGTGATTCTCTGTCCACACTGTCAAATGCTTTTTCGTAGTCCACAAATCCGATGTATAGTGGTGAATTCCATTCCAGACTTTGTTCAACTATTATTCTCAAAGTGGCTATCTGGTCTGTACATGATCTGTTTGTCGAAAACCTGCTTGTTCATCTCTCAATTTCTTGTCTATGGACTCCTTTAATCTCTCAAGGATAATCCTGTTCAATACCTTTCCTGGCACTGATAGTAACATTATTCCTCTATAATTTGTGCACTCTTGTAGATTTCCCTTCTTAGGCAACTTAACCAGATATCCTTCCTTCCATTCTGCTGGTATCTCTTCTTTTTCCCAGAATTTACCAAGTAATTTATATAACATCTCTGTAGCCGTGTCGATATCTGCTTTGATGGCCTCTGCTGGAATGCTATCAGGTCCAGACGCTTTTCCATCTCTTAGAAGCTTTATGGCTTTCTTTATTTCTTCCTTCGTTGGTCTTTCACCGTTAATTTGTAGCTCTTCTTCTGCTGGCTGGATGTCCGGCGGGTTTTGTGGAGCTGGTCTATTGAGAAGGTCCCCCAAAATATTCTGTCCACCTCTTCATTTGCTCTTGTATATTGCTGAGCAGTTTCCCATTCTTATCTTTTATGAGGCAACTTGTTTGCTTGTATTTCCCTGTTAGCTTCTTTGTGCTGCTATACAGTTCTCTCATATTCCTTTGGCTGCAGCATCTTCTGCCTCTCTTGCCAACTCCTCAATATACTTCCTCTTGTCTCTTTTGATACTTCTTTTTACTTCTTGTTTGCTTCTGTGTACACTTCTTGAGCCTTGGCTTTGGAACTTCTGGTTTTGCTTGTGTTTAACTCTGCTTTCTTGTTTTTTTCTATCTTTTATCTTATTGATGGTTTCTGTTGTTATCCATGCTTTTTGTTGTCTTTCCCTTTTCCCCAGTATTTCTTCACATGTCTCCTTCCATACCGTTTTGACCTGCTGCCAATAGTCTTCTGTATTCTCTACATCTTCCAACTGTTGGAGCACTTGGAATTTGTTGGATACTGTGACCGCAAATTTGTCTCTTGTTTCTTGATTTCTTAGCTGTCCTACATTAAACTGTTGTCTATAATTTTTGCATTGTTGCATATCTCTTGAGTTTCATTTTTACTTTGGCTATCAGAAGATGGTGATCTGATGCCACATCTGCTCCTCTATATACCTTTACATCCTGCAATGATGATCTAAACTTCTTCTTTATGCATATATGATCGATCTGATTTTCTGTTCTATGGGCTGGTGATATCCATGTTGCCTTGTGTATTCTCTTATGTGGAAACATGCTTCCTCCTATAGCCAGTTGATTTGAAGCACAGAAGTTTGCGAATAGTTCTCCATTTTCATTCATTACTCCTAGCCCATGTTTTCCCATGACTTCTTCAAATCCAGTATTGACTGTACCTATCTTTGCATTCATGTCACCCATCAAAATTGTGATGTCTCTTCTTTTTACTTTATCCATAATTTCCTGTAGTTTAGTATAAAATGCTTCTTTCACAGACTCTTCTTTGTCATTAGTTGGTGCATAACATTGGATGACATTGACATGAATTTTCTTTTTAGCTGTTTTGAAAATAGCTGTTATTATTCTGGGTCCCACAGCTTCCCATTCAATGAGTGCTTTCTGTGCTTCTTTAGATAACATAAGAGCTACCCCTTCACTGTGGTGTGAACTTTCGTCTTCGTGTCCTGAGGACAGCACCAATTCACCTGTGATGATTTTCTTCCTGTCTACCCCCTTCCACTTTGTTTCACACATTCCCAGAACCTCGATTTTGTATTCCCTCATTTCTGCTGCTACTTGTGCCACTTTCCCTTGTTCGTTCAATGTCCGAACATTCCAGGTGCCAAATCTGGAAGTTCTCCTAGAAGAAAGAAGGTTAGTCAGCAACACAGACTCCTTTCGGCTTTCTCTGTGTTGCATCATACGCCTCCCCGCGAGAGGACCTTCCCCTGTCTTGGATGGCTGTGTTTTATTTTCTTTATTTGACTTGTCCATATTTGTTGAAGTTTTTTGTGGTTTAAATTTTTTTTTTACAGGATGGGGTAACCGGCCCCATGCCCAACCCTCCTTAGTCGCCTTCTACGACATGCTTTGCAGGGGACAGTGTTACTATTCTTTGCTCCCCTTTCGGGCCCCGGTAACACACGGGTGAGGGTATGTATATGATGAAGTGTAAGTCACAACAACAACAGACAGATAAACAATTTAATTTATTCTACCACACGTGACAACACTGTGACACTCACACACATTTAACACTCTATAAGACTATTCTTAAATGAGGCACTTGTAAATTTTCAAATATAAATATGTATTAATTACTGTCACTAATATATATGTGTCCTGATTCAAATACAAAGTGAACCAGGAATCACAATCAATTTTAATTACAAGTTATATGTACAGAATTTATCAATATGAATCTTGTAGTGACATATTTTATTAATATTATCCTATGTGGGTCAGTTGTGTAGTAGTAATATGAGGTAATACTGGTTTTGTTTTTTCAAGCTATGTTGTCATTTGTCATCATGACTTCAAGTGTTTGTTTCTGTTGGAACTAGTATTGGAGATGTTCTCAGTTCCGTTCATTAAAACAATTAATTTCCACTCTTATTTTTATACAATGTCAGTTTAAGATGGGGTTACATAATGTTGAGCTCCGCTGGCCACATAGGCTTATCTTTCGTGATGGCGGCAGGAAAAGGCTCCTCTGCTCGATTGCTCCCGTGTGTTCTGGAGACACCTCACTGTTTGCTATATGGACCAAGGAGTATGCTGTCCGCCTCTGGATTCAGCAAAGCTCTGACCAGGTGCTGCTCAATAACTTTAGGACCACAGTCCCACAATTCATGGAAATAATACAGAATTACGTTGACTGGCACTGAATATAGCACAATTTCGATCTGCCGATGTCCCAGGCTTTTATTTAGAAAAATATGCACTGGCGCTCAACGCACTGGTTCTGTAGTAAGTTTATTTGCAAATGTGGTGCTGACCTGACGCCTCTGATTGACTATATTGGCAGGTCTAACCAATCATGCCATGTTTACACAGCTTTTCAAAAAAAAGTACTCCTACTCACGTTTCCCCTAACAACAAAGAAGTAGTATTTATAGTCCGACTAATCGTGTTTAGCCTTACATTTATTTTCCGCCAATCAAATAGGAGGTAACATGTCAGCCTATTTCCCGTACAATGGTGTGTTGAAAATCTGCCACTGAGCGATTGTGATTTGGGTGTTGTCTGACATCCCTCACTATTTCTTTTGGCTATAATTTGTTATTTCCTAGACTATTTGCGTAACGTTTAACATATTATTTGTCAGCAAGTCCTAAGGAACTCAAATATATAAATTTAATGGGGCTAAGGGGCTGCGTTCAAAATATGCATTTTCGGTTCTTGTGCGTTTATTCACCGGTTAAATCAAATTCTGGAAATTTATTACCAAAACTGAGAACCGTACTTTTTCTTGACTGAAAAATGTTGATTTCACATTGTGATTTGGGAGGCAAGTTAAAAAAAAAAGCGTTTCTCTTGCATTCATAGTTGACACGCTTACGACAGACCCGCCCTCAACTTCCCCCCCCCCCCCCCCCCGTATTTTTTTAAAAAGTTTATAAACCAATAGAACGGAATTGAAGCAGTTCTACAAGTTAACGGTACACCGGAAACAAGGGAAATCGCTGCCGTTGCCTTCTCTACCTCAAGATCAGAGTGAGGTACCCATTTACAGCTGGTTTGACTGATGCGTGACACCTGTTCCCTTCCTCGCTGCCGTTGCCTTCTCTAACTCAGGATCAGAGTCAGGTACCCATTTACAGCTGGTTATGGAATGTTAGAGACTTCACCATACTAGGTCCAGCATCGAGAGGTGGGGAGACCATTTTCCTTCCTCGCTGTCTTTTCCTTCCCTAACTCAAAGTTAAGTACCCATTTATAGCTAGGTAGGCCCCATCTCTCGAAAATGACTGCTTCTGTACGCAAACAGTTAAGATCAAAGTAATAAAGAGTCACACTAAGTCACCATGTTATGCTATTTCTCTCACAATTTCGTGACATCAAATGAAAAGGCGCTAAAGATTGCATACATCACAAGATCATTGGTTCAACGCTCGTATTAGAAGATGACCAAAAAATGATGTACATATTTATTGGCGCGGGGCCCTAAAAGAAAGGGGCTCGTAGCATATGCTACTTTTGCTACTACGTTAATCCGGCTCTGATTAGGTAAATATTTGACAAGGATCAGTGTATAGTGAGGGAGGGGACCAACTCCCCACCCAGCCCTCCACACCCAGCGGTGAAAACAAATAAAGGCTTTCTTGCCAGGGTACAGTTTTGTTGGTTTTGGGGGCCCTAAACAGGACCGTGGTCCAGTTTTGTGGGCCCTGTAAAAAAACCGTGGTGGGTAACTTTTTGTGGGTTTTGTGGGCCCTGAATAGGACCGTGGTAGGCGCAGTTTTGTGGGCCCTGAAAAGGACCGTGGTGGGTATAGTTTGTGGGTTTTGTGGGCCCTGAATAGGACCGTGGTAGGTGCAATTTTGTGGGCCCTGAAAAGGACCGTGAGGGGAACAGATTACCAAAGATCGCTGAAGCTTGGCACATATCAGGACATACACATGTTCGTTCGTAGCTGCATAATTTACAGAGGAGGCCAAAATTCTCCAATGTCAAGCAGTAAACTGTCGAACGGGTCTGACTGACGAACTTTATTCCGATGTCGCCACAAAAATTCACACATGTAAGAATCTAACATGTGTCTGTGTGTTCCGTTCTGACGTTTGTTGCGTTCTTTTGCAGATTTCCACAATCTCTCTATTCGTTGTGTATTTGCCCCTGTATTTGGGTCGACAAAATTTGCAGAATGATTCACCGTTTGGTGAGTTAAACCTGGCAAATTCTGAATGGTACTATATGCGAGCCATTGATCAGAAACAACTGTCGTACCAGGACGAATGTTGGCTATGATAAGGGGCATAAGTGTAGCCGCTGAGCGGTTAAGGAAAAAAAAATTTAAGAAAAAAAAAAATTCTACACTACGGGGGATGGGGGAGAGCTCACAATGTGAAATGTCACGTTTTCAGTCAAGAAAGAGTACGGTGATCGGTTTGGGTAATAAATTTGCAAAATAATTATTACCCGGTGAATTAACGCACAAGTACCGCATTTTCTTCCAGGATAGTCGTGCTGTTGCCACCTCCTCACTTCCAAACTTTAGGGTGTCTGCTGTACTGTCATACTAATGTCAGGATTTCAGACATAAAACAGTAGAATGTCATGTTTCCTAATAAGCGTTTTGTAAGTTTTTTAAAACCTAACTCTCGTTTTATCACTGTCGATTTGAAAAAAAAGCTAGTGCTTGTGGCCTTACACGCGTGATGGCAGCAATTGTGTATCGCGCGACTGTGGTAGTATTGCCTGCGTTCCGGCTTTCAGCCTCTCCCTTTCTTTCTATCTTTAGTCCATCTGTCTTTCGTTTTTGGTAACGTAGTGTATAAAATGACATGAATGGAATTTTAAATCTAGGTCATCTTGCGTATCTCAAGGTTTTTCTTAGAAAGGCAGTACACGTTTTATCGTAGAAGGTGGGTATTGAAGCAGTAGGCTTTTACTATCAACGTGAAACGTTACAATTTGCAGACGAAGTAGAAAACAAGGTTGATTTCGAGTACAGTCATTGTGATAGCACTGTTCTTTACCATTCTTCTTTCCTTTTATTGAAGTTATTTGTTAGGCTTTACATTTACGTTTTAATTTATATATGTGGATTAGAATATTTCACGACAACGATCACCTTTAAATGGCTGTTACTCAGAGTTTTATTTCTGTTGCAGATAGCTTGTAGTGAAAGAGCGTCTTGTACAACAAAATATTTATTGGGCATTAAATCGTGTGTGTCTCTGTACCAGTACTTTAGAACGAGCAATTATCAGCGTGAAAACAATGACGGGAACAGAGTTAAAGCAAATTAATGCACATAAACGATCAAATGATTATCCCTGTGCTTTGTTTATTTTCATGTAACAAGGTCATATCACTGGAAGCTGACGACGTTTTCAAGAAAGGCTTTTATCGTTTGCTCTAAACTGATACGTGGAATGAAAACTCGTCCACCTTAAGTGCTATCTGTAATTATTTGTTTGTATATAAAAAAGAACTCAGTCTGTCGTTAGTCTTAAAAGAACGTTAAAGTTATAAAAATTAAATGAAAAGGTATTGGGCGGTTCTTTTATTATGAAACTAAATTATGAAACGTCTCTGTCATTTCTTGACGGGTTTCTGGGGAAGAGATCAATGAAAGTCGAAGAACATAGATTACTGGCCTCTAGAAATGATAATTACTCAAGATAACGTTCACTCAAAGCACAGCGCACCATTTCACTATTTTCCCGAAAAGCTTATGTGAATAGTTCTAACAAACCGAACAATCCAGCATGTAAAGCGTGTTATTTTAACAGGTATTCAATTTACGCTTCACGGTGCAATGCGCGTCTTTGTTCGCATTGTCCCAAAAGGCTGGCAGGATTTTTCATTATTCGCTAATGGACGTTTAATTTAGACAATTTGTGATATGGGTTTTTGTAATATTGTCCTCCCTGTCTGTCTTTGGTCTACCTCATTTTTCTTGTCCCCGATACTGCCATTTTAAGGACAGCCTTGGCAGTCTATTTAATCTTGACACCACCACACCATGCATTACCATTCAGCTTCCTGTGGAGCATAGACCTACAAGAAGTTCACATCAAGCCACCATAGCCTGTGCCATCCGTTTCAAAGTTACGTATGTCTTCTATATCAATTTAATGTCTCACCAATTCTCTTTTCTATGTGGTGGTCGATATCCCTCTGTTTCTTTTACCCCGGAGACTCCAGAACAAAAGCTGCCTTGTAATGCTGTCCGGTGCTTCTTCTGTGGATGTCCTATCCACCCCAAATTATTTTCCTAATCGTGTGTTCCACTAGCACTTTGGTTCTTGTCATCAGTTCCACGTCAGTGATTTCACATTGTAATTTTAGTCATTCTGTTCTGCACATTCACCCAGTTATGAAAGTCTGTAACTTGTTGGTTATTTCTTTTGTTGCTTTCCATGTTTCAGAGCCATACAATAGGAATGGTTTGAAAACTGAGTTGAACATTCTATATTCTTTTGGTTGGACTTGATGTCTTGTGATGTTGCACATATGTCCCACAGTAATACCATTGAAGTTGGTGCGTATTTTAGGAATATTGGCGTATTTATTTTTACATAATATAAATACTCCCATAGCATATACTGCCGTAGGGAACATAAGTGTTAGAGACTTCACAATACTAGAGCCAGCTTTTATAATCTGGCCTTATAAATTATCTTTTATGGTCCCATACGTCGCCATTTCAGGTGTTGTTTCAACAAATCTTTCACGTAAAACGTTATAAAAACGCACGCATTCAACAAACAAAATTGCAGGCTGCTGCACGGATATACAGAAAAGCGAGAACGTGGTACCATAATGACTGACGTCCTGGAAGCGCTGCGCTAGAGGTTTGCACTGGGAGAGAATATCTAAATGTCAAGGTCTGACGAGCACTCATTAAAAACAATCTCTGAAACGGATGTAGTTTTCAGTCCCTCGTGTCACGTGACCCGCTTTCATGACTGGGAATGAAGAAAAACATGGTCCAGACAGGGGAATGGAATTGAATACTTAGACTAGAGTTATTTCGCTGCAGCGCTATTCAAGTTGAGTGAGGAGAAAAATATACGAGCTGATGATGATGATAGAGTGCAGGTGTTGTTGTGGTGATGTCATTTTCTACAATTACAGTAGCATTAATTATCTTATAGTTCCAGGTAGAGCATAGGTAACGTGTAAACAAATTACTCATTATTGTCCTGACAGTCTTGATAATGACCTTTGATCTTCAAGCTAAAGCACCGATCATTCCGCTCCCGCTCCCTGTGGAGTATAGGTAACGTGCTAACTAATCACTCATCGTATTTATAGAGCGCCATCCCGACTGTAGTTGGCGACTATGTCTCTGCGTGTCCTGAAAACTCTGGTTTCTTGAGTCAGATTATTTCAGATTTACCTCTGACATTTTCTTCTGTCACAAAATACAAAGACTTAAATAAGAAGAAGCCTCACTACAAATATTACACGATAAAGAGCTCAATAGATGTATTACCAGATAGATAACTCGATAAAAAGTATTATATGATAGATAACTCGATAAAAAGTATTATATGATAGATAACTCAATAAAAAGTATTATATGATAGATAACTCATTAAAAAGTATTATTTGATAGATGGCGCAATAAAAATAGTTCATGGTACCTCAAAAAAAATATTAGAGATCTCGATAAAAATATTACCTGATAGAGAGCTGAATAAAAATATTACTTAACTGAGTAGCTAAGTAATACAAAAAATAGACAAAATGACTATTATAAAGGTCAATATTCATCGGACACGTTCAAAGAAAAGATGAATTAAAGAATGGTAAAAACAGAGAAAGCCCAATGGGCTGATCACCCGTTGGCTTGTCACACCGATTACGGAAACAACGGCAGATGGATCTATTTGTTGTTGCCCTAAAGACGCCGCTAGGCGTGATGGGAAACTACAACAGAGAAAATCAATCTGCTGTTGCCCTTAAGACACCACAAGGCGTGATGGCCTCTGACTGCTTGGTCGGTCTTTGGCTAAGGACGGAAGAAGAAGAAGACAAACAGAGAAACTCAAATTTTATCAAAGGGAAACAACTAGACAAATACATCGATAAAATGACCACAAGCCACGGACAAACTGATACAAAGATTAATAGTAGAACACATAAAACACACGAGAGACTCTTTGATATGGCGTAGCATGATCGCCTTGATGATGTCATTGATTGCTTAAAGCCAGCTGATGCCAGTGAGTTCAAGACATTTTCTTTGTCCTAAAATAAACTAACTAACAATAACAGTAATAATAATAATAATCTTAATATTAATGAGACGATACTTCTTCTTTGATCCTTAGCCGCCGACCGTCAAAGCAGTCAGTGGCCATCACGCCTAGTGGCGTCTTGTAGGGCAACAACAAATTGATTCCACTTTGCTCGGTCGGTGGCCATCCTTCGTACAGTGCCCCAACTCTGGTTTATTCTTTGCATCTCAGCCTCCACAGTCCCCCGCCAGGTTGTTTTTGGTCGGCCTCTCTTTCGTTTTCCTTCAGGGGTCCATAGCATAGCTGTTCTTGTGACGGCATCGGGGTCTCTTCTGAGGACATGGCCAACCCAGCTCCAGCGTCTGCCAGCTATGATGGTGTGCATGTCCTCTTGCTTGCTCCGAGTAAGCAGATCTTGGTTGGTGATGGTATTCGGCCAAAAGATTCGGAGAATTTTTCTTAGCCATGTTGTGTGAAAAGAGGACAATTTCGACATTTCTTTCTCTGTTACTCTCCAGCATTCAAGAGACGATACTAGAACAAGTGAAAAGTTATTCATAGCTTGGGCACACAACAGAAGATGGTAGATGTAGAACAGAAACCAAGAACACGTCACGTGTTTCTCATTTCTTAGACATATAGTAACAAATTATGGTAGAGAGTAAGAGTCGCCAAGCTACATGCAACTAGATGACACATGTTAACATGCAAACAAATAACTGACAAATTAAAAAGAGAGTCATCGTGTGTCAAATATAGACTGCACTAATGTATGACGTAGAAACATGAACAATGATTTAGCAAGTAGAAGAAATAATTGAGGCCCTAGTGATGTGGATATAAAGAAGAATTGGGCATGTCTCATAGAAAAAGAAGACAATAAAAAAAGAAGCCCTACAAAAACTAGAAATGAAAAGAGAAATAATGAACGAGATAAAAGACAAATAATTTATTCTGGTCACATTAAAAGAAATAACACATTCCTGAAAACGGCAATGGAAGTGAAAGTTGAAGGCAAACGTGGAAAAGGAAAGCAGTGCTATTAGTGGGAAGATAACATCAAGAGATGGACAAGACAGTGTCTATCAGTGTGTACAGTCAAGATAAGAAACAGAAGACTTTGAGGATATCTTACCGCCGACCTTCGATGCGAAGATTTTACCTGACCTTATCTAAAATAACATATGGACGGCGATTTTCAGCTGAACGAGGCATGTTTTGGCAAAACGAACCAACATTTTTTTTTCTTCAAAAAAAGCCATAACAATTTGTTAAAAATGCAACAACAGGTATTTGGGGCATTTGAATTATTCAAAAATGTGCAGGCCGTTACTTCTCATCATAGTGGATTGTTTTCTCATTCTTTGAATCTGCTTGGACACAGTTGAGACACTTAAGTGACAAAAGGTTAACAATTGATATTTCTGCCAACAAACTTGGTTTTTTTAAAAAAAAAAAACACATTCTATATTCCAAACACGAACGAAAGTTTGACTATTGTTTCAGCCATTATTGGAACAATGGCCCACAGTTACGCCGACAATATTTGATAATGTTGAGTTAAAAAGCGAATCAATAGACAACATTAACATGACGTTAGGATAAATGTTTTGTTTCGTTTTTGCATCTCAGACAGAAAATTCCACATTTCTATAATATGTCATTAAACATTTTGTAATGTATTTAAAATGTTAAAAATATATGATGGATTGTAATTAGGGTAATTGATGCCCATAACTGTTAATTACTGGCACCCCCCCCCCCCCCCCCCCCATCACGTATTAGGTTAACTAAATACTTTAAATGAGTATGTGGTTGTTTTTTTTTTTTTTTAAATATCTCAAAAATTCATATATACTGAATTACTTTTTACAAAATATCAACATTTAAAAGACAGAAAATATTTTTCTGAGTCAGAGCATGGGCGCAGCGCGTGGAAATTTAAATGATACATTAGATTCTCTATTTATGACTTCAGACAATATACCTTATTTATCTCTATTTTAAACTCATTGATTTGCTATTGGCTTATTTAAGTTTCTCACAATTCATCTCTCAACAGGCAGACGCTCGCTTCAATATCTATTATCAGATATGTTTATTGTCAGTGTACTATTAATACTTACTTACTTACTTATTTAGTCGTTCCCCTTCTACCGTGAGGTGTAGAGGTTTGGAAGAGAGAGCGCCAGACTATCCTATCGGCTGTCTTCCTCCTGGCCTGGTTCCATTCTAGTCCTCGGTCCTTCAAAGATTGTCTAATGTTGTCCTCCCAGCGGACTCTGGGTCGTCCTGGGGGTCTGGATCCCTGGCTCTTTGTTTCCCATGCTTGTCGTGGTAGCCGATCTTCTCCCATTCTGCAGACATGGCCAAACCATCTTAGTTGGGACTGTTCTACTTGGGTCTGCAGGGGGTGGGATTTTAGGCCTTGACGTATCGTCTGGTGGCGGACCATGTCTCATCTTGTTACTTCAACCACCTTCCTCAGATATCTCATTTCTGAGGTTTGGATCTGGCTTTTGTAGGTTGTAGTCATTGCCCATGACTCGCGTCCATATGTCAAGACTGGCACATAGGTGGAGCGGTATACAGCGATCTTCGTTTTCTTACCAACCTCTCTCTTGCTGAGGAATCCTCGATTTATGGCCTGAAAAAGTCTCACAGCTGCTGCTTTTCGAGTAGCCAACTCTTCTTTGATGCCTCCCTTTTGGTCTATAATAGCTCCGAGATATTTAAAGTGGTCGACCGTCTCCAGGACCTGTTCTCCCAGCTTAATCTGATGTCTTCTTTCTTCTCGTGATATCACCATGGATTTTGTTTTAGAGCTGCTTATGACCATCCCTCTCTTCTCCAGCTCTTCCTTCCAGACTTGCAGGTTGGATTGGAGATGTGCCTCTGATTTAGCAATCAGGGCAACATCATCAGCAACTGCCAGCTCTGAAATACATACCTGTCTCATCTTCCAGTACCCCACTGAATACTTTCTTGTTCTCTCCTGAAAGTATTCAGTGGGGTACTGGAAGATGAGACGAGTATGTATTTCAGAGCTGGCGTTTGCTGATGATGTACTATTAAAACCCACCGCATATTGTGTGGTTGTTGTTGTGTGTGCGTTGTTTTTTTTATATGCTCTGTTACTATATTATATATCTCATTAGAAAGATCTGTTGTTAACACTCGTTCTACAATGGAAGGAGTGTGGGATGCTTGTAAATATTCTAATTGTGGAATTATTTTGCATTCATATTTTTTTCTTTTACAACTCAAAAGTAGGTGCGCTATTGTAATATCTTGTAGCCAGTCATCTGTACAGTAATACCCATCTATCATAAAATATCGTGCTCCCAGGTGTAATCTGAGCAATTTCCAATTGGTGAGTAATTTTAGTTCTCTAATTACTTGTTACAATTATGTTGGAGCTTAGCAAAACGTATGTAAGTGTCCTACTTGTTACAATTATGTTGGAGCTTAGCAAAACGTATGTAAGTGTCCTACATCTACATTTTGATCACAATCTTCTTCTTCTACTTCTTCGTCTTTTTCTTTTTCTTCTTCAAGTACCATGATAAATGGCGTAGGTTACGATGTCACAGCACAACTTCCAGTCTCCAGTGTTTATTGATTAGTTTTGTTGTTGACCTCTGTCCATGACACGATGTCAAACTTTCAAGAAAATATATTGTTTCTTTCTAATCTGAGTATTAAACTTCCCTGGCACGCTGCCTTCTGTCAGGACATCCACATGACTCTGTCAATGGTATTGTGAACATTAATCTGTAAACCCACATCTCTGTGACCTCCAGGGATTTTCTATTACTCCATGTTTGGTCTTTAATTACGGTTTTTTACCATCATGTAAAACAGAGTTCTGCTGGACCACTACAGCAGAGCTAAGGGGAGACAATCCGTGACACCATCATGTAAAACAGAGTTCTAATGGACTACTACAGCAGAGATAAGGGGAGACAATCCGTGACACCATCATGTAAAACAGAGTTCTGATGGACCACTACAGCAGAGCTAAGGGGAGACAATCCGTGACACCATCATGTAAAACAGAGTTCTGATGGACCACTACAGCAGAGATAAGGGGAGAC
The DNA here is from genome assembly GCA_024509875.1 of Oreohelix idahoensis. Taxonomy (NCBI): domain Eukaryota; kingdom Metazoa; phylum Mollusca; class Gastropoda; order Stylommatophora; family Oreohelicidae; genus Oreohelix; species Oreohelix idahoensis. The sequence goes on along the minus strand of JAMPIV010008914.1, from coordinate 8,365 downwards.
AATCCGTGACACCATCATGTAAAACAGAGTTCTAATGGACTACTACAGCAGAGATAAGGGGAGACAATCCGTGACACCATCATGTAAAACAGAGTTCTGATGGACCACTACAGCAGAGATAAGGGGAGACAACCCGTGACACCATCATGTAAAACAGAGTTCTGATGGACCACTACAGCAGAGATAAGGGGAGACAATCCGTGACACCATCATGTAAAACAGAGTTCTGATGGACCACTACAGCAGAGATAAGGGGAGACAATCCGTGACACCATCATGTAAAACACAGTGCTACAAACACACCGGTGCAATATCACATGAATACTTGAGTACAGTGGTTCTCAACGTGGGGACATGCCATATTTCTAGCAGGCCACAGGAACATGCTAAAATACCTTTTTCCTAACTGTGACAATGGAGGGGCCACAGATATAAATGGGGCATGAGCAAAAAGAGGTTTAGAACCCCTGAATAAATGGACCCGCTGCGGCAGTGGTTGCAAGTTTCATAAGGAACGAAACAAAAATTAAAAACTTTGTACACGATAACATACAAACATAAAACATGAAAACATACATGTTTATAATCTACAAACATAAAACATGAAAACATATATGTTTATAACCTACAAACATAAAACATGAAAACATACATGTTCACGTGCATACACACATAAAACATGAAAACATACATGTTCATAACCTACAAACATAAAACATGAAAACATCCATGTTCACGACCTACAAACATATAACATGAAAACATACATGTTCACGGCCTACAAACATATACATGAAAACATACATGTTCACGTGCTACATACATTAAACATGACAACATACATGTTCATAACCTACAAACATAAAACATGAAAACATGCATGTTCATAACCTACAAACATAAAACATGAAAACATACACGTTCACGACCTACAAACATATATATGAAAACATACATGTACACGTGCATACATACATACATAAAACATACCAACATGCATTCAAGCGTAAATACAAATACAGTCAAAACACACAAACAAACACATCCGTACCTAACATAATAGAATAATTTTGCACTACGATAGACTTGCTAACCTGACCGTCGAGGTATCAGTAAAACATAATAGAATAATTCTGCACTACGATAGACATGCTAACCTGACCGTCGAGGTATCAGTAAAACATAATGGAATAATTTTACACTACGATAGACTTGCTAACCTGACCGTCGAGGTATCGGTAAAACATAATAGAATAATTTTGCACTACGATAGACTTGCTAACCTGACCGTCGAGGTATCAGTAAAACATAATAGAATAATTTTGCACTACGATAGACTTGCTAACCTGACCGTCGAGGTATCAGTAAAACATAATAGGCTCAGACAGCACTGTCTCTCCAGGGGGCACATAATTACCGACCGTGAATTGCGTTAAATATATTAACAACTGTTTCGTTATAAATTACGAGTGCTTCTAATGCTGTCTTTTGTTAAAATGAACATCTTCGTCTAATGAATTAACAATGCTGTCCTTTGTTAAAATGAACATCTTCGTCTAATGAATCAACAATCATTATAACCACGTCTAAGGAATTAACAATCCTGTGTTCTGCGATATCTTACAACCACGCCTATTGAATTAACAGTCCTGTGTTCTGTTATACCTTACAACCACGTCTAACGAATTAACAATTCTGTGTTATGTTATACCTTACAACCACGTCTAACGAATTAACAATTCTGTGTTATGTTATACCTTACAACTACGTCTAATGAATTAACAATCCTGTGTTCTGTTATACCTTACAACACGTCTAACGAATTAACAATTCTGTGTTATGTTATACCTTACAACCACGTCTAACGAATTAACAATTCTGTGTTATGTTATACCTTACAACACGTCTAATGAATTAACAGTCCTGTGTTCTATTATACCGTACAACCACATCTAATGAATTAACAGTCCTGTGTTCTGCTATACCGTACAACCACATCTAATGAATTAACAGTCCTGTGTTCTGCTATACCGTACAACCACATCTAATGAATTAACAGTCCTGTGTTCTGTTATACCTAACAACCACGTCTAATGAATTAACGATGCTGTCTTGTGTTAAAGTGAACAGCTTCGTCTAATGACTTAACAGCTCTATGTTCTGTTATTAGTTACGACTTCGTGTCATGTAATAACCATCCTTTGTGACAGCGTACACATCAAGTCTATATAAACATTTGAAGAAAAGACCCATTTTATTTCATAATTATTCTTCTCTTTCATTCTGTTTTCTTTCTTAGTACTACTGTTGCCGGGTGTGTACATTTTTTGATCTATTAGTTCTATTGTACCTTGTTGACTTCAGCTGCCTCCATGTTTTCTCGTCCAGTTTCTTTCACCATCATCATCATCATAACCCATCAACTGCCTATAGAGAATAGGCCTTCAATAACAAGTACATGCTAAACCTCTCTGTCCTGTGCCATTCGTTCAATGTATTTTTATGCCTTGTGTATCCCTTTCATGCCTACTTGAGATTCTCTTCTGTTTTTCTGTCTGCCTCTTCCTATTTTACCCTGGAGGTTCCTGGACAAGGGCTGCCATGTAATGCTATCTACAGACTTGCTCAATATAGTCATGTCCATCGCTAACGTCTCCTCAAATCTTGATTCCTTGCCACTAATTTGTCTAGTTCTTGTCATCATATCTCTATTGGAAATTTTGTCACAAAACGTAAATCTTTTTGTTCTACTTAAGTACCCATTTATGAAAGTCTGTAACTTCATGTTTTTGTTGTTGTCCGTGTTTCGGAGCCATACAATAAGAGTATCTAGGTTAACTGTCTGCATAAGCTCCATAATGCCTCATCAGTTTCCAAAGTGATTCTCTGTGTAAACTGCTCAATACCTTTTTAAGATCCTCAAATCTAATTTAAGGAGGTGAATTCAGTTTCAGACTTTGTCCAACTATTATGGCAGTGTGGTCTCTCTGGTCTGTACAAAATCTATTTAATCGAACATTGCTGTTGCCCAATTTGGTGATGTCAAGTTTCCTGTTCTTTATTAATTCATTTAATGTCCTTCGCAGCAGCTGTATTGTTTGTCTCTCGTCTGTCATGTTATTATATGAAAGTTATTGTCATTCTCTTTTCTTGTTATAGGATGGATTCTTTCCAATCTCATACCGAGTATAACGTCTGCTACATCTAGTTACCACCTTTCTAAACCAGATTGGAACGTCTGCCAAAGACTGCCGAAATCTGGCGCATATCGCTCTATACACCGCTGACCTTATTCCAGCATGGCGTCTGCGCTGCTCCCTCTGTCGCAGAGATTTAATTTCATGGAGAAAATCTGACACCACAATGACGAGTTCTTGGTTATTTTGTCTGCTGGGGCTTCACACTTTAACAACAGATTGACAGATAGGAGTTGGTTTTTGACAAATGTCAACTGAGCGACTGGCATTCTCATTTCCACGCTGAAATGAAAAACGTGAAGTGAAGAGATAGCGCTAGGCTGAATGAGTCTTGGACTTGGTGAGTTTGTTTGTTTCTAATGCTTCATTCATTAGACTCGAGTTCGCCTGTGAAGCATAGTGCGTCAATCAGTTTACGCCACGCCTCTGTGTCCTATAGAATCTAGTTATGCTCTTTACATTTCTTCAGTATTATAAAAATGTATGGTGTTTGCACATTCTATAGATATAGTTATCTGTGAACTCACGTTAATTTATATTACGTGTAGATACGTTCATTAACTGTTGTCTGCAAGGACGGTCTTTTGTTCAGATTGTCATTACTACAAGAAAAAGCTCTTCTTGTGAACGTGAATACATACATGTTCATAACCTACAAACATAAAACATGAAAACATACATGTTTATAACCTACAAACATAAAACATGAAAACAAACATGTTCACGTTTATACATACATAAAACATAAAAACATACATGTTCATAACCTACAAACATAAAACATGAAAACATACATGTTCACAAACTACAAACATAAAACATAAAAACATATATGTTCACGACCTACAAACATATATATATTAAAACATACATGTTCACGTGCATACATACATACATACATACATACATAAAACATACCAACATGCATTCAAGCATTCGCACTGCATTGCGAAATATATTCTATAATAAAAACAAAGAATACAACCAAGAGATTAGAGACTTTCATACATGGATGATTGTCTATAATAAAAACAAAGAATACAACCAAGAGATTAGAGACTTTCATACATGGATGATTGTCTATAATAAAAACAAAGAATACAACCAAGAGATTAGAGACTTTCATACATGGATGTTTGTCTATAATAAAAATAAAAAATACAACCAAGAGATTAGAGACTTTCATTCATGGATGATTGTCTATAATAAAAACAAAGAATACAACCAAGAGATTAGAGACTTTCATACATGGATGATTGTCTATAATAAAAACAAGAGATTAGAGACTTTCATTCATGGATGATTGTTTATAATAAAAACCAAAAATACAACCAAGAGATTAGAGACTTTCATACATGGATGATTGTCTATAATAAAAACAAAGAATACAACCAAGAGATTAGAGACTTTCATACATGGATGATTGTCTATAATAAAAACCAAAAATACAACCAAGAGATTAGAGACTTTCATACATGGATGATTGTCTATAATAAAAACCAAAAATACAACCAAGACCAAAAATACAACCAAGAGATTAGAGACTTTCATACATGGATGATTGTCTATAATAAAAACAAAAAATACAACCAAGAGATTAGAGACTTTCATACATGGATGATTGTCTATAATAAAAACAAAAAATACAACCAAGAGATTAGAGACTTTCATACATGGATGATTGTCTATAATAAAAACAAAAAATACAACCAAGAGATTAGAGACTTTCATACATGGATGATTGTCTATAATAAAAACAAAAAATACAACCAAGAGATTAGAGACTTTCATACATGGATGATTGTCTATAATAAAAACAAAAAATACAACCAAGAGATTAGAGACTTTCATACATGGATGATTGTCTATAATTAAAAACAAAAAATGCAACCAAGAGATTAGAGACTTTCATACATGGATGATTGTCTATAATAAAAACCAAAAATACAACCAAGAGATTAGAGACTTTCATACATGGATGATTGTCTATAATAAAAACAAAGAATACAACCAAGAGATTAGAGACTTTCATACATGGATGATTGTCTATAATAAAAACAAAAAAATACAACCAAGAGATTAGAGACTTTCATACATGGATGATTGTCTATAATAAAAACAAAAAATACAACCAAGAGATTAGAGACTTTCATACATGGATGATTGTCTATAATAAAAACAAAAAATACAACCAAGAGATTAGAGACTTTCATACATGGATGATTGTCTATAATAAAAACAAAAAATACAACCAAGAGATTAGAGACTTTCATACATGGATGATTGTCTATAATAAAAACAAAGAATACAACCAAGAGATTAGAGACTTTCATACATGGATGATTGTCTATAATAAAAACAAAAAATACAACCAAGAGATTAGAGACTTTCATACATGGATGATTGTCTATAATAAAAACAAAGAATACAACCAAGAGATTAGAGACTTTCATACATGGATGATTGTCTATAATAAAAACCAAAAATACAACCAAGAGATTAGAGACTTTCATACATGGATGATTGTCTATAATAAAAACCAAAAATACAACCAAGAGATTAGAGACTTTCATACATGGATGATTGTCTATAATAAAAACCAAAAATACAACCAAGAGATTAGAGACTTTCATACATGGATGATTGTCTATAATAAAAACCAAAAATACAACCAAGAGATTAGAGACTTTCATACATGGATGATTGTCTATAATAAAAACCAAAAATACAACCAAGAGATTAGAGACTTTCATACATGGATGATTGTCTATAATAAAAACAAAGAATACAACCAAGAGATTAGAGACTTTCATACATGGATGATTGTCTATAATAAAAACCAAAAATACAACCAAGAGATTAGAGACTTTCATACATGGATGATTGTCTATAATAAAAAACCAAAAATACAACCAAGAGATTAGAGACTTTCATACATGGATGATTGTCTATAATAAAAACAAAAAAATACAACCAAGAGATTAGAGACTTTCATACATGGATGATTGTCTATAATAAAAACAAAAAATACAACCAAGAGATTAGAGACTTTCATACATGGATGATTGTCTATAATAAAAACCAAAAATACAACCAAGAGATTAGAGACTTTCATACATGGATGATTGTCTATAATAAAAACAAAAAAAATACAACCAAGAGATTAGAGACTTTCATACATGGATGATTGTCTATAATAAAAACCAAAAATACAACCAAGAGATTAGAGACTTTCATACATGGATGATTGTCTATAATAAAAACAAAAAATACAACCAAGAGATTAGAGACTTTCATACATGGATGATTGTCTATAATAAAAACAAAAAATACAACCAAGAGATTAGAGACTTTCATACATGGATGATTGTCTATAATAAAAACAAAAAATACAACCAAGAGATTAGAGACTTTCATACATGGATGATTGTCTATAATAAAAACCAAAAATACAACCAAGAGATTAGAGACTTTCATACATGGATAGAGACTTTCATACATGGATGATTGTCTATAATAAAAACAAAAATACAACCAAGAGATTAGAGACTTTCATACATGGATGATTGTCTATAATAAAAACAAAAAATACAACCAAGAGATTAGAGACTTTCATACATGGATGATTGTCTATAATAAAAACAAAAAAATACAACCAAGAGATTAGAGACTTTCATACATGGATGATTGTCTATAATAAAAACAAAAAATGCAACCAAGAGATTAGAGACTTTCATACATGGATGATTGTCTATAATAAAAACAAAAAATGCAACCAAGAGATTAGAGACTTTCATACATGGATGATTGTCTATAATAAAAACAAGAGATTAGAGACTTTCATACATGGATGATTGTCTATAATAAAAACAAAAAATACAACCAAGAGATTAGAGACTTTCATACATGGATGATTGTCTATAATAAAAACAAAAAATACAACCAAGAGATTAGAGACTTTCATACATGGATGATTGTCTATAATAAAAACAAAAAATACAACCAAGAGATTAGAGACTTTCATACATGGATGATTGTCTATAATAAAAACAAAAAATGCAACCAAGAGATTAGAGACTTTCATACATGGATGATTGTCTATAATAAAAACCAAAAATACAACCAAGAGATTAGAGACTTTCATACATGGATGATTGTCTATAATAAAAACAAAAAATACAACCAAGAATACAACCAAGAGATTAGAGACTTTCATACATGGATGATTGTCTATAATAAAAACAAAAAATACAACCAAGAGATTAGAGACTTTCATACATGGATGATTGTCTATAATAAAAACAAAAAAATACAACCAAGAGATTAGAGACTTTCATACATGGATGATTGAGATCTTTCATACATGGATGAAATAATAAAAACCAAAAATACAACCAAGAGATTAGAGACTTTCATACATGGATGATTGTCTATAATAAAAACCAAAAATACAACCAAGAGATTAGAGACTTTCATACATGGATGATTGTCTATAATAAAAACCAAAAATGCAACCAAGAGATTGGATGATTGTCTATAAGAGATTAGAGACTTTCATACATGGATGATTGTCTATAATAAAAACAAAAAATACAACCAAGAGATTAGAGACTTTCATACATGGATGATTGTCTATAATAAAAACAAAGAATACAACCAAGAGATTAGAGACTTTCATACATGGAAGAGATTAGAGACTTTCATACATGGATGTTTGTCTATAATAAAAACAAAGAATACAACCAAGAGATTAGAGACTTTCATACATGGATGATTGTCTATAATAAAAACAAAGAATACAACCAAGAGATTAGAGACTTTCATACATGGATGATTGTCTATAATAAAAACAAAGAATACAACCAAGAGATTAGAGACTTTCATACATGGATGATTGTCTATAATAAAAACCAAAAATACAACCAAGAGATTAGAGACTTTCATACATGGATGATTGTCTATAATAAAAACAAAGAATACAACCAAGAGATTAGAGACTTTCATACATGGATGATTGTCTATAATAAAAACAAAGAATACAACCAAGAGATTAGAGACTTTCATACATGGATGATTGTCTATAATAAAAACAAAGAATACAACCAAGAGATTAGAGACTTTCATACATGGATGATTGTCTATAATAAAAACAAAGAATACAACCAAGA